>ML303407.1:0-150768 GCA_005239505.1 Nicotiana paniculata | reverse complement strand
GGGGGGGGGGGGGTGGGTGTCAAATATGTTCGGTGAGAGAAACCAGAATAGTGGCAAATGCAGTATTTAGTTGGAGAATAAAGAATAGAGTAGTGCATAAAGCAACTTTGTTATATTCTATAATCAATTAGGAACTATAGAAATAAAAGAACGCTTCAAGACTGAGAGATATGATGAGCACAAAGAGCTCAGCTTTGTTTAACTTATAGTTGTGGATACAAAAAGGTATCTTCTCTATATACCTAAACTATAAAGTTAAAACAACATTGAGCTCTTAGTGCTCCTCATTATCTCTCTCTGTCTTGAAGACCTTCTTTTATTTCTATAGTTCCTAATTGATTATAGAATATAACAAAGTTGCTTTCTGCACTACCCACACGAGGCAGTCAATATACCATATTCTAAATATTTTAAGCACCGTTTTGCTGTATTAGTAGTGAAAGCAGCAAAAATTTTAAAAAATGAATCCAGATGAGTTTGCAAGTTGATATCATAGTGCAAAACTAATGAACAAAAATATAACAGATAACCACAGAATAAAAAGACCTGTTTGCAATATCAGATATGGAACCAGTGAACCACAGGATAAAAAGACCTGTTTGCAATAACAGATATGGAGTAAAGATAAAGAACAAGATAAAGAAGACCACCTTTCACTTATAAAAACATATATAAGATGTAAAAACAAGATAAAGTAGACCAAGTTTCCCTTATCAGCAAACCTTTTTTTAAGAAGGTAAAGTCACTCTCTTCTCAATGTACAAAAATAATCAAATGTTGGGGCTTGCTGACCTGTAAATTAATTTGAGCACTCTCCACTAATTTCGCAACAAATTCCTCATTTTCCAAATTCAAAAGGCCTACCTGCAGATGGACAGACATGGTAAGAGGCGGAGAGAAGGAGAAGACTAAGAAGAAGAGACACAAAGATTATTAAATAGTTAAAAGGAAACAGAAAAACCATTAGTATGCGGAACTAACAAACATGAAATGCTAATACCCCAATAATTCAATCGATCAATCAATTATATATGCCTCACCTAAAGTTACTTGAGTCAATTGTATTAATCTTCTTATATCCTTTTTCCTCTATTTGAAAACCATTTCTTTCTAATGCTCAATGATCTTGACTTGTAAGACAACTAATGGGATTTACAATACTAGAAGTTCCCTAAATTTCACATAGCCTTACTACATACAAGTTTCCGACAACATCAAAATGACTCCTGCCAAGCACAACACCGAACATAAGTGTAGCAAAAAACAATAAGGCGCAAAACCTGTACAGATTATTTAGAAATAGTCTATACATGTTCTTTGCTCCACTGTATTGTGTTGATAAGAAAATATATGAGAAGAGATAGTAACAATGTAAAGTTTGTCTACGTCCCATCTCAAAAACAAGAATCTGATTAACTGATACTAGATCCTAAATATATTCTCCCGTCGAATCATGTTCCTGATTCATCTACGATATGTCTACTCCTAATAAGAAGAATCAAATTACGTAATGCCAAAAGAACCTTGAGCCTTACCGAAAAGAGTTTCAAAGACTATCAGCTGCACATTTTTCTTAAGCTTCAATTGTGAAATGCTGAACCAGTTTTGGTTTTTAAAAAAACATTTTTACTATCAATTGTCTATATCTGGCATCACCACAAATACATTCACATGTATGTGAATAAGAAAGGTAAGAGGATAGAAAATAAGAAACAAACAGGGAAAAACATGAACTAAATGGAACTCGAACGAGAAAAGGGCGTCAGAAGAAAACCTACCAGCGTTCCATACAGAGGAATCTTGTGAGGCAATTGCTCGGCACACTGGAGAAGGAACTGCCAAGGGATAGGCAAGAAAGCACATAATTTAGCACACAACTCAGGAGTAGAAACCCATATCAATAAGCCTCCTTGGAAGCATAAACTTGATCTCTCTTAATTAGTGAAAGCAATAGTGCAAAGCTTCGACTGAAAGAGGAACTCTTAGGCAATGCGAGTTTTTTCTTTCTTGGGGTTGGGTTTTTTTTTGTTTGTTTTTCCTTTTTCTCTTTTTTTGGGGGGGGGAGGGGGGGGTGACCCTTCCATAAATAAAGGGAGTGACTGGATACATTATTGAGATAGCTGCAAAGACAGGTTCTCCAACTACATTACATGTAAACACCCCAATGAAAACATAATGCCAAAAACACTGCATTGCAAAGTAGGGAAACATGCCAAGAAAGTTTCTCACAGCTAGTAGAACCGCCACGTGGAGGGCGCGTTGACATTTTATGAGTTCAGTTTACTACACATAAGAAACTAATCAAAAAATTTCTTTATATGTTAGCACTGAAAATGCTATAAGCGAACCCAAATATTCCGAAATGTAATAGCTCTAAATATATTGAAGCAATGACTTTGGACCTCAACTGCAGTTCCAGCGGCATTAAATTCCAACTTCCGCCATTCTATCAGTATCTAACTATTTATTTGACCCAAGGATAACCACCAGGAGCATAGCCTTTCAGCTGAGCAAGAACATGTTCATATATAACAAGCCTAAGGAGAAGGAATTGAAAATTCACATAGACCATTTTCTTTTTTCTTTTCTAAGGTTATATCATGTTTGGTCACTACAGGAAGGAGGAACCTTTTCAGTTTCCCTCCCGCACCAGCCCCAACATGTGGTCTAAAAATAGAGGGTTGATTACCACTAGTTTTGCCCAACACTACTTAAGACAGAAATAATGTTCTATTTGACACATTGACCAAAAATTGTCAAGGGGAAAAGCAGATGAATCAGAAACTAGGTTCGCACTTGATAAACAACAGCAATGATCAAGAAGGTGCAGACAAAGCCACATGTAATCAAGGGTGTCAACATCGAAAGTTACACCGTGTAACTAGGTAACAAAAAAATATTTATATATACTACACATGATACCCCTTAACTTCGTCTTGGGTTGACTTCTTTATATTTGGAACCTCCCCCCACCACACACACAGTGAAAATCCTGGCTCCGCCACCGGGACAGGCCCCCCGGGCTTTGGCTGAGTGATAAGGGCGCAGAGCATGAATTATGATGGGTTAGGTGCACCTTACGAGTTTCGCTACTAGCTGAATCTTGGCATTTAAGTGGGAGCAGAGTGGAGGTATGGTCATACTTACTAATGAGTGGGCACATTTAGGGTTGGGCCAACTAACTCACAGAGGCCTTCTCCATTATAAAAGAGAAGAAGAAAACCCAAAAACAGCAACAGTGAGCAATAAGTGGAATAGGATAGACATCTTACGGGAAAAATATCATCTTCAGAATGCTCCAATTCTCGGCGAACTGAACTATAGCATGCCTCCTGCAATATAGCAAAAGTATTAAGGATTTAAAAAGCAAGCTTTGAAAAACCGTTAAGAATAAGTGAAAGCAGCATTCATCTTAGGAATAAAAGCAATAGTTCAGAGAAGAGCAAGCTGTGTACTGACAATTTGGTCTTTGAAGTCGCCATTTCCGGCGTACTCAGAGCACTTCTCGCCGAGTCGCAAAAGCAAGCTCTTCCAACTGCTCATTCCTTTCTTTACAATTACAACAATGAATGGCGACGACGCCGAGCTGATGCAGAAGAAAGCGGGGGAATTGAAGTGGAAGGCAGGGTTTTGCGCTTCTGCCTCTAATCTTCAGTAAATTCTCGTCACTACTCATATACCCCTTCTTACAACTAACCAAAACCCTTATGTGAAGACCTGAAACAGCCGACCCGATCCGGCTCCATCCAAGGTCCCGTTTGGACCGAAAACTCATTTGAAAATACTAAAAATTATCCACATATATCGTTCATTATACTATCGGTCTAAATTTAACCTCCCGTTATCAAAATAATCAAAAATACCCATATTTTAATTGTGCTCCACCATGGCAATCTAAATCCTACATGGTATAATATTTGGGTGAGATGAATGTCATGTGACATGCGACCTCACCATCTTCTTCCCCTTCCATCTCTTTCTCCCCCCCCCCTCCCCCGCCCCCGCCCCCACACACGCTCCTTGAATTTGTGAACTTGGAGAACCCTATCTTTGTAGGGTTATTCCGACCTTAACCAAAGTGATGAAAGAGGTTAATAATTCTCCCAACAAAAAAATTGAGCAATGTATTTAAAATAATTCTTTGTCATTCTAGAACAAATCAAATCTTAAGTAAATAAAGATTATTTTCCACCACTATGAAATGTAAATCGATATATAGTCATTACTGACCCACTTTATTTTGTTCATCAATGATGAACATCAAAGATCTCTTTGATGTCTATCTTTTGTTTGTTTAGAGAAATATATGTTCATATGTATGATTAAACAAAAGTAATGCAATTTGTGCGGATTTTTATGGATAAAGATTCAATGTTTTCTAACTTCTTGGCCACTACACCGACACAAAAAATAGTATATTCAGATCGTATCAAAAAAATATTGGCATTGACCATACCTGTGAGGAAAATTTTGGTATCAGACATACATCAATAGGGTTTTGTGATTTGTTCTTTAAGTCTTTTGGAAATTATTTATTTGTGTTAGGTTCGGAGACTAAAAGTAGTTTTTTCCAGATTTAAAAGAAAAAAATTTAGAACCTCCATTTCAAGGTACGAGGTGAGGAAGAAGATGGTGAGGTGGCATGTCACGTGGCATCCACCTCACCTCACCCAAATGTCAGACCATGTAGGATTTGAATTACCATGGTAAAGCATCGTTAGAAATAAGGGTATCTTTATTATTTTGCTAACGAGCGGGGCAGATTTAGATCGATAGTGTAACTCAGGACATATGTGAACAATTTTTAATAGTACAGGGGTATATCTGACTCTTTTCCCTACTAAAAATAAATTTTTATTTTTACTTGTCACTTTACGCGTATCAAGAGAAGACAAAAAAAAATTCTTGTTTTACCGTTAATTCATTAACCAACATTTCTTAAATAAATAATGGTCAATTGTAGCTTTCCAATGGTCAATATTGAAATTCACCGAAAACTATTCATTATCCCCCCTTTGTTAAACACAAAAGTCCACTAAAGTCATCTTTTATTCTCTTGTTCTTTGGAGTATTTTTTTCTTCAGAAGTTATTTGGGAATTCGGGTTCAATTATTGAGTATCAATTAATAGGGTTATTTTGGTAAAATTATCATGTCAATCATTATTTCTTAAGAGGCGTGAAAAGTCAAAACATGCCAAATAAAAGTGAATATTAAGAAAAGGTACTTATATATCCCTCTACTTTAATTAATAGTTTAAAAGTGTCTTCGTCACACTCTCAGCCCACTTAAAGGCCTGCCGTTACCAAACCTAACTAAATCAAGAAATTTTACCTCATATAACAAACTATTACACCCTATTTATTATAAACCAAAATAATTTCAAAATATTATTATTTATAGCTACCTTTTCTATTTTATAGCAAATAGGTCTTTATTTTATACCCTACCATTGAGGCGTGAAATACGACATTTATGTTCTTTATCTCTCTTTCTTCTCTCTCTATCAACGAGATTTGCAATCCTCTCTCTTCTATCTCAAATCTCTCTCCCTTTTCCATCAAACAGTCGTCGTAACAATCATTTTCGGTGGCGACGGTGGACTTTATGAAGCTAAGAGAATAGATATATGTTTAGTAAAGCACCTTTTCGTTATAGCATCTAAATTCTGTGCAGATTTAAGGGAATAGTTCCCACCTAGTCGAGGATTCAAAATTTGTTCAAACTTCTTTCAGGTATGAAAGACGCGGTCTCACACATCCCAGAAGTTTCTGCTCAGTTTCTAGGTTTATTGTTGTCCAATGGATGCCTATCGGTAATGAGTTCATATAGAAACACCCCAAGAGTCGCCGGAGAATATTTGAGAGTCGGGTTTTTGTTGGGCTCCATTTTTAATTTTAATACAATGTATACAATATTTTGTTCAGCCGGAAAACGCCATCTCCGGCGAACTTTTCTCTCTTCTTTGCTATTGAGTCACATACAATGATACAAATATTTTGTATCGATACAAATATTCTTAAATACATCGTACTTTTGTATAAATAGACTATTATTCGCATGTATTTATGTATTATTTTAATATAAACAAATATCACTATTTTTGTAATTTTTTTATTGTTTGGATACAGTCGAATTTAATATATATATATATATATATATATATATATATATATAGAGAGAGAGAGAGAGAGAGAGAGAGAGAGAGAGAGTTGAATTGAATAGAATGGTATATTCCCTATTTATTTTGATTTTTTTTTTTTGAATACAATTGAATTCAATATAGTGAAATTGAATACAATTCAATATTGTGCTTTCTGTTATTAAACACTCATAATCACTATTTTTAAGGCGGATTACCTCACTGTATTTATAAATACATTCGTGCGAATACGTGAAATACATGATTAAACAACTATAATCCATGTTTGTTAGGCGGATTACCTCACTGTATTTATAAATACAATCGCGCAAATACATAAAATACAAAATTAAATAATTTTACTCCCTACTTTTTTGGCAGATTACCTCATTGTATTTATAAATACAGTCGCGCGAATACATGGAATACAACGCATTAGCAACGAAATTTTGTAGAATTGATTTGTTTGTTAAATTATGAGTGATATGCGCTAATTGATCATCTTTCTATTATTAAACAGTTGGACTCCCTACTTATTAGGCGAATTTCACGACTGTATTCATGAATATAGTAGCACGAATACAACAAATACAATCGCACATCTGGATCTCTTATTTTTAGGCGAATTCCGCTATTGTATTCATGAATACAATAGCGCGAATATAACAAATACAATCATGTAACAACTAAACAGTAGCTATAGGAAATAATTGTGTATGTGGTAGTTATAGAAAGTTAATAGCCAGTAAACAATAGTGATTTTTGGAAATTCCTCATCAAATTACCCATTTTTTGGATGGTTGATGGTAGACTAGAATCACGTGTTTTAGTCATAGTTTGCACTCTCGTTAATGCATTTTACTTGTTTGAGCTTGAATGTTAGTGTATTGCACTTATTATGTGTCTTATGCCTTGCCGCATAAGTGATTTGGAGTTAAAAAGATATTCGGGAGCTAATTTGAAGAAGTTGGAGCTTTGAATTCTGAGTAAAAGCCCGAAAAATTAAATCAGGACTACGTTCGGGGGTCAAGGACCAAGTCTGGATGTCAAAAGTGAGAAAACAAAAATTACTCTAAGAAAATTACACTACTGCGTCGCGTCATGCGTAGCGGGGTGCGGGGCGCTAATGCAAAATTCCTGCAAAGTGTAAAAATCAACTCTCTAAACTTCTCCACAGGCGCACCGCATGGGGCGGCGCGGCATGCGTCGTGCATGTGCAACTTTTACAGAGTATTTCTCTTACTTCGGCTTGGAAAGGATAGTTTCGTCCGAGCCCATTCCCACATGGTATAAATACACCAAACACACGATTTTGAGCGAACTTTTTACCTTGGAAACTTTAGTAGATCATTGGAGGCTACAAGACGCATGATTTCATCATCTTTCTATCAATTCAGTATGAAAAATTAGATTGTAACATTAGATTGATGCTTTCTTATTCTTTAACTCTTTTTGTGGTGACTTTCTCCATAATTATGGAGTAGTTTACCTTAGGGTTTGACGTGATGTGGTGACTTGGTTGTTGTTTGTAGATCTGATTACTGGTTAATTGCTTGAATTTATTGAAAGAGCTTTAACTCAGGTTGTGATTTTATTCATTATCTTGTTTGATCAGAAGAGAAACATAATATTATATATTGTCGCAGCGCGTACCTTATTTAATTTTGGTACTTCTTTAAACTAATCGGAAGAGCTTTATGATCTACCTCTTAAATTAAGATTGAGATATATTCGAGAGAAGTTTCTCTTATATCATTATTACCAATAGATTCTTGCAAGTTTCATAACACTTCACACTAGCTTATTTGAAAGATTTAGATTTAATCGAGAGAGGAGTCTGAATCGAAAGCACAAGCTAATCACATGTTGAATTTGTGAGAATCCATAGAACCTCAAGAGTGAAATATAACAGTATAATATACAGAATAACAACATTGCACCTATCATGTCAAAACCCTTATTTCTCACATTGATAAGAAACTAACTTTGCTAATATCTAGTTTGTTGTAGTCAATTGTCAATTGCTTTACTTTAGTAGTTGATCGCAGTTCGTAATCATTTAACTCAAGTGTTGATCCTCCTGAATAGTAATTAAGCCAGAAATTACTCGAACATTGTTTAAATTTAATCATTATGGAGACGATATTTTACTATACTATCTTTGATTAGCGAGCATCAATTTCATGTTGTGTTTTGCGCTCGTCAAATTTTGGCGTCGTTGCCAGGGATTAGCAATCAACAATGTTAAAAATAGTTTTTGGTGCTAATTAAAAAATTTATTTTTATTTTGTTCATCACGGGTTTCTCTTCCGTGTGCAGGCAACATGTTAAATTCGTGGTGTATGACTCGATCTTCTTCGAAAGAAGTAATACCCTACAAATCGGAGTTAGAAAAACACCTGCGACAACTAAGGAAAGAGAAATAGTTCACCGGAGAGTTCTTGGGGCAACCTTCAACCCAGTAACACATGGCTAATAACAGTGACGAGGAGGTAGATCTAGCTGCAAGAGAGGCAGCACAACATGGAGTAGAATCTACAAGGATAGCAGCTCGGGTAGTCCGTCGAGTTGCCGAGGAGACCATCGAAGATGATAGGGATCGAAGATTCAATATGAAACGACCCTTGATTGAAGATCAATTCGAGAATGCGGTACCCAAGCCTGACAGGGCATTAGGTGATTATGTTAGACCAGTCTGCAATCAGGGACTGTCCAGTGTTAGACCTCTGCCAGTAGCAACAAATAATTTTGAGTTGAAGCAAGGCTTGCTTCAAACTACTCAGAAAAACTATGTCTTCAGATAGAAGGTGAATGAAGTTCCTAACACTCACTTGATGGATTTTGAGGAAATCATGAACACCTTCCAGTACAACAGAGTGTCGAAAGATGCAGTCTGCCTAAGGGCATTCCCCTTCTCGCTGAAGGATGACGCAAAGCACTGGCTTCATAGCTTACTAACAGGGTCAATTAGGACATGGGAATACATGACTAAACATTTTCCTGACAAATACTTCTCATATGCAAAAACAATGAAATTCAGAAGGGAAATTCACAACTTCTACCAAACGGACACTGAAATAGTTTTCGAGGCCTGGGAAAAATTCAAGGAGATAGTGAGGAATTAACAGCATAATGGGATTGAATTGTGGATGTAACTCCAGAACTTTAGGGAAGGACTAACACCCCCCTTACGGCAAACTCTGAACACTGCAGTAGGAGGTCCTTTAATGAATAATACTCCTGAGGAGATTGTGGCAATTCTTGATGAGCTCTCTAAAGATGCTAACAGTGTCCTGCTGAGAGTAATAATAGAAGAAAATCAATTAGGGTTCATCAAGTAGATTCTAACACGGCAATGCAAGTTCAACTAGACGCCATGACCAAAAAGACAGGAAAGTTGACCTTAGCCAAGGTCCAGAGCCAACCATCACTAGTTTGTGATTTATGTGGAATGGGTCATCCAACACACGAGTGTCAGGACCTAGATGCAGATGAAGTGGTAAAGGTTGTGGGAAGCTTTTATAGAGGCAACTACTAAAGTAGTAACAATTTCAATTTTATGGGACATGGGCACCTAAGCTTTTATTGTAATTCACTAAGTGGTAGCATGAGCTCATGGCAGCAAAATAACTTTAGACCCCAAGGACAAGAAGCTCCATGCTTTCAAAATCAGCAGAGGCAGCAATATCAACCTCCACGGTCTAATCAGTATAGTATGGAAGATCTAATGAAGACTTTCATTATCAATACAAATGAGAGGTTTGAAACTCATGGCTCAGCTATACGGGACCATGGCGCAACTATCAAATAACTGGGCACGGTTGTTCTAAACTTGGAAAGACATGTTGGGCAACTAGCTAATCTATTGTCTGAGAGGGTTCCAGGAACTCTTCCTGCTAATACTAAAAGAAAACCAAAATAGACAATAAATGTAGTCTCTTTGAGGAGTGGGCACGTATTGGAGAACCCCAGGGCAAATCAAAAGCATGAGTTGATTGAAGGACATGTAGAGATTGTGCAGAGGCAGAAAAAGGATAACATTCAATAAGGTGCAGTGGTGGTAGATGATGGGCTGAAGAAGAAGGGGAAGGCTAGAGCTCAGAACAAGAAGAAAGTTAGAATTTCATTGAATGAGGAGACCGAGGAGAGAAAATACATGTCTGCTCTACCTTTCCCACAAAAGCAGAGAAGGAAGAATATGGATAACAATTCGACCGCTTTTTAGAAGTGCTCAAGCAGGTGCATGTGAATATACCTTTCATAGAGGTGCTTCCGCAGATGCCAGCTTATGCCAAACTTGCCAAGATGACAAAGCATTGAAGCGCCATTTTGCAAAATAAGCTCCCAAAAAAATATGGATATCCAGGGAGTTTTACTATACCTTGCTATTTAGGAAGTACTAAATTTAAAAAATCTCTGTGTGATTCAGGTCTTCTATTAATCTCACGCCTTTGTCTATTTTTAGGAAATTAGAGGGAGATATTGGAGAAATCAGGTTGATACATGTGTCTTTGCAGCTGGCAGATCAGACCACAATCATACCTGAAGGAATCGTGGAAGATGTGCTGGTTCGAGTAGACAAATTTTTGTTCCATGTGGACTTCATTATGGTGAACATTGAGAAAAATAGGGAGGTGCCTCTGATTTTAGGAAGACCATTCTTGGCTACGGGAAGAATAATTTTGGATATTCAGGAAAGGCAGCACATGCTCAAAGTGGGGGAAGAAATGTCGATCTTCAAGATGGAAGGAGAAAAGTGGCCCCTGAAGGAGAAACTTGGAGAGTCGAGCGGATAAGTGTGGGGTTTAACCAGAGAAGGCCAAAAAGAAGCTCTAATCATGACTGTGTGTATTGGGTCGAGTGTGCAAAGGAGATCTCGACTCGATTCAGACCCCGACTAGATGAATCAGGGAAGTTTCCTTTACCTCTTACTTTTATTTGTATGTCATGGGGACATGCCACAATTTAAAGTATGGGGTGGGAAATGTATATATGTATATATATGTGTTTGTAACTGTTTCTTTTGCTTGAAAAAAATTGACTCTTTCCAACGATGAATTTCCTCGGATGTCTTATTGAGGGATTAAAGTCGAAGAAAGAAAAACTTTAGTCGTTTATTTGTGTTTTGTTTTCTTACGTAGTGTAATAATTCCCCCTTGATTTTTCTTTATGTCACGGTTCTTTTACAAAGGTTCTGCTTGAACTGGGTGTAGCTAGTTTTTTTAGTAGGAGTAGTGAAGTCTTATGCCATGTATTAAATGGAGATGACTTTCCTTGACTCTGTTGCGCCTTGAGAGCAGTGAGTGCCTTATTTGTGATGCATAGGATCAGTTATCACTCTTAAATAAGTACCTTAATTTGTGTGATTATAACGTTGCCTAATTGCTTTGACTAGAGAGTCGGGATAGATCTGATCTTAAGCGATTGAGGTTTTTGCTATTATTATGTGCATGCCAGTGATGTCTAGAACTTTTCCCGTGTGTTTGCAAAGAAAAATAGAAGTCCCTTTCAGTATAGGAAGTGATATAAGCATTTCTTTGTTGACCCACATATATACTTTTACCCACCTAATGAATGTGTATCTTGGTTAGCCCTTTGAGACTGTAATCATATTTCCTTGGCAACCACACTACAAGCCTGATCCATTTTGTTTGAATTAACCATTTGTTTGAACCTTCTATG
The DNA here is from genome assembly GCA_005239505.1 of Nicotiana paniculata. Lineage (NCBI taxonomy): Eukaryota > Viridiplantae > Streptophyta > Magnoliopsida > Solanales > Solanaceae > Nicotiana > Nicotiana paniculata. The sequence continues at coordinate 138,945 of ML303407.1, read as the reverse complement.
TCTCTTGAGCACTTGAAATTGTTATGAGCTTGTGAAACCTAACGTTGAGGTATGGTCGGGTTATTGAGTGGAATTATTGAAAAAGGAGAAATGTGCATTGTTTGAAAACTTGTGAGAGCCACTTATAGGGAATTGAAAGAAAAAAAAAATGAGTTGGTTTGAAGAGAAAAAAAATAAAAATTAAAACTTAGAGAAAAAAATGGATTTCATGCTAGTGGTGTTCTCATGTTATTTGTGCTTAAAGATATTGGGAGCTTGATGCTATTATGTATGAAGGTTGGGTTTGGTTCAACATAAGTGTAGGGTTTGAATTGTTAATGTATATGTATTAAAGTGCTTTGGGAGGTGTAGTCACTATATGCAAATCTATCATACCCGTCTCGCAACCTACATTACAACCAAATTAAGTGTTACTTGATCATTGACTGAATGAGCTCAAATTAGTAGAGTACTACACTACGAGCAAGCCTATGTTACGTTTTATGTGGCATATGAATCTTAATTATGAGAGTGGGTGAATTCTTTCTATACATAGTCCTAATTGTTCTTGAAATTTATAATGTGAAGAACTACTCTCTATTGTTTGTGTGAGGGCACATGATTTGCGAAGGTAAGGTAAAGTCTTTTACCTTTGTGTTAGAGTAAGTGAGCAGGTTGTGAAAAATGTGTGGTGTTTTTGAGTCGAGTCATGAGGCTAGGATGTTATGATATGGTGCTTAGTCTACTTTATATATTCTTGACACTATGGGTTAGGTAAGTTGTCTAGTAAGAAGGTCGTCTCTACGTAAAGTGCGGATTGATTGCTAGAGGACGAGTAATGGTTCAAGTGTGGGGTACGGTTGTCCATCATGTCAATTGAAAAGCCATGTTGGAGTTGTTTCTTTAAATAAATCAACTCATCCTTCATATTAATGTCTTCTTCCTCCTAAAACCTTCATATCTGTAACATCTAGGGTTTAGTTAAAAAATTAAAAATTTATGCTTTCTTCTCTCCTCGTCTGTCTTGCTTTGGGTTCCTGTAAAATGTCGCAAGGAAGTTCTTCGTCTCATATTATATGCCAATGTGGTATGATAGCCAGCCACTTAACTTTCACAACTATTTCTAATCCTGGAAGAAAGTTCTATAAATGCCTAGGCCTAAAGGTTGTTGTTGATATTGTAAAGTTTAAATTTTGTATGAAATAAGCTTTTAGTCAAGTCTTAAGTGTTATTTCGTACTATTGACATATTTATTCATGTGGATATTGGGAGTGGGAAGATGAAGTTTACCCAGATTCACCTATAAATGCAATATGAGAATTGAGTGTTGTAAAGTTAGACATGGAGAAATTGAAGCAAGATATAGTTGCCATGGAGGTTACAAACCATTCTCAAGTGGTTAAAGTTTCAACCTTTGAAGAAAAAGTATCAAAGATGATGCTCCTTCTCCTGATTTCATTGTCACTTTTTTTGGGTTCCACTGTAGCTTTAATGGCAAAATAATTGTCTTAGGAGTCGTATATTTATGTTGTTTGTTGTTTTATTATGTTAGCTCTACTTGTTGTAAACTTGTATGTGTGTAATAGTTTAAACTTGTTTGTGTGAGTGTTTAATGTTACTGCTAGTGACCGTTATGTTTGGTTTTAACTTATTTGTGTCAATATATAATGTTATTGCTTGTGACCATTATGTCTTGATCATAGTTTGAGAAAACTTTTAATGCAATAAATGTTGGTTTGTAAATCTGGTATGAATGAATTATAACTGGTTGAATACAGGGAAAAGGTATTGTTATATGGACAATGAAGTCGCATATCTAGATATAATTTCAGCAATATAACTCATGACATACGCTAACATATGACATCCATTGTCAACAATAATTTTAATTAAAAAATCCAAACACATAAATTTATCATCAACATAATTCAGCAACATTCAATAAGAACTACCAAAAACTGTAAAATGCAGTTACATGGACAAACATGATGTCACATTAGAACCCCAAAACTTGTCACCACCCAAGTAATAATATGACATCTACTACAACAGTTAAAGAACCTAAAACTAAGTTAACAATATTGTCACATGCAATAATTAGATTACATTAGACAGTAAAAACTATCACGACATTCACGTGTTCAGGTTTGTGAATTGCCATTTCCTTTTCTTGCCATTAACTTGGTCATTCTTTGTCTCTCTGGTAGGTTTCATGTTATAACAACTTTTCCGCTCCATGTAAAATCCTTTGGTGAGCATGGAAGTTGTGTTGGCTCGCTCACACCATTAGCATCGCCAACAAAATTGATAGTCCTTGTTCCAGTTGGTGTCCCAACTTGGTCCCTCATTTGGAGTCTAGTAGTTTCCTCTAACACACTCCTTGGAATTAAAGGGTGGGGTCTGGATTGTCGAATTATGGATAATCAAAGTCTAAAGATATGGATGCACTGTTGATGGATTGCTTCCTTGGCACAAATGGTGTTAGCATAAACCTGTATTGGGGTTCTCTATTACTACTGAATTTACTTGCTTGACTCAATTGACTGTGATGGGATGTTGTTAAGTGCAATTCTTCTTCAATGGTTAGCCTTGCAGAAGGTGTAGATCTGGCCATGCTTCCATCACTGTCTTCATCAATCAATAATCTTGGCCTCTTCTTTGTCTTACCATCACCCTTTGGTTGTTTTCCTTTTAACAAGCTATGAAAGTAAAAAATAAAAAAGTAAAAGCAAGGAATGCAGTAAAAAGCAAATAGGTTAAAGTATTATTGTAGAAGAATTAGATTACCTTTTGACATCCCCTTAAATTGTGCCCAGGTTGTCCACCTGTATAACAAGTTATCACCCTTCCTTTTCAAATTGAGACCACTCCCTTTACCTATTAGTTGCCTCATTCTTTTCTCTGGTTCTCTTCATTTAGGCCTACCAGTCATATTCATCATCATTGGTGGCTTCATTGCATGAGCTAGATCTATATTCCATAACTTCTCTTCACTAACTGGTTGTAACTTATGTGAATAAGTTAATAGAAAAGCCTCCTTAGTGTACCACCAATAAAGCTCACTCAAATGATCTAATTTCTTATAACAATGCCCTAATAGTATGAGGACATGGGATTCCATTGAGATCTCATGTCCTGCAAGTGCACCTTTTCAACTCCAGGATCACTCTGTGCTTTTCAGGTCCTTTATCATCTCATAACCAAATTCTCCATCGAAGTTAACAATACATTTTTGTGCAATCATTAAGAACTGGTTATATAAATTTATTATTTGAGGACTAAACTCTTCTGCCCATGTCATCACATTACTTTCATGTTCTCTCAACATGTTCATCACTTTAACCCTTATGTCTTCAAGCATATATATAATAGGCTTGTGCATGGCATCCAATATCCAAGAATTGAAGGACTCTGTTAAGTTATTGTCAACTTGTTGGTTCTTGCATACTATTTCAAAGTATGCTCTACACCATGACTTGAGAGGATAACTCAACAAGCCTTCAACGACTTCTTTATTTAACTCCCCCAAGTAGGGGTGGGCGTTCGGTCGGTTCGGTTCGGTTTGAAGAAATTTGGTTCGGTTATTCGTTTATTCGGTTTTGTAAAAGTAGTAGCCGAAATCGAACTGAAATAAGTTCGGTTCAATTCGGTTTTTCTAATTTCGGTTCGGTTATTTCGGTTCGGTTTCCGATTTAAACATTATCATATTGGGCTCCTTCTATGTAATAATAGGACCGGCGAATTTGTTATTTTTTCCAAAACTTCGAAATTGTTGGAAATATTATGTTTATAAAAAAATAGACAAAACTTTGCACACTATTATGGATCATAAAATTCAAACATAGAGTAAATTATAACTCTGTGTGAAATCCTCCCGGTATCTATCATATATGTTATGGAAGTTTTAATAGAGTGAAAGTCTTTAAGATTGGGAAGTTGATGGACTTACTTAATTGGGTTGAGTCTTTGATAGATTGGACCTAATAGTATTAATTTATTACCTATGGGATTAGCTTATATATAACTTAAAGAACCTATATGCTAATAATTTGGTTTTTCGGTTAAACTAACTAGATAACTTAATAACCGAAAATCGAACCGAAAAACAAAAATTTGAAAAATTTAAACCGAAATCGACCGAACAAACCGAAATCAAAATAAAGTAAAAATCGGTTCGGTCGATTTATTCAGTTCCGACCGAAATATGCCCACCCCTACCCCCAAGTTCTTCAATTGGTCCTTAAAATCTTCATTATAACTGCTCCATGAACACCACCAAAAGTACTTCTTCAACTCCCAACACCACATTTTTTGCACCAATTAGCCTCTTTGTGCCCCACATAGTATATGTGGTATGCTTCAGGAAGGACATCTTGCATTGCCTCAACCAAGCCCTGCATATTAGTTGATAAAAATAAAATTTAAGATTAATTTAAAACTGAAAGTAATAATTAACAACAAAATTTATAATTTTGGAAAAAGAAAAATGCAGTACCTTCTGCATGTCTGACATAAATGTGAATCATTCTTTCAACTTGAGGTCAATGAATGCTTCAGCAAGATCAAGAACTAATTCATGTAACTTTTATTTCTTTTTCCATAATAGACCAAACTATAGGATAAAAATGCTTCATTGAGCTAAGAGTAACAACATCTAAGAGTTGGCCTTTTACTTTTCCTTTCAATAACAAATTTAAAATTCTGGAAAAAAATGCAATACCTTTTTGTAATGCAAGTGTCACAACCCAATTTTCCTCTGTTGGGTATCGTGATGGCACCTAATCTTAAGGACTAGGTAAGCCTAACATTCACTGAATAACAACAATAATAAATAACATCTTATACTTTCTGAAATGAAATTCTCTATACAATTTACGTTTTCCCAAAACTGGTAGTACAAGTCATAAGCTCTACAGAATTTGCTACAACTTCTAAATACAAATATTTGGAAATAGGTAAAAATAATATGAATACAAAATAGGAAGGTGACTCTGAAGCGTGCGAATGCAGCAACAGGTTTACCTTGAGTCTTCACAACAACAATCTGCACTGCTATCTAATGATCAACTGACTTCGCAATACCTGGATCTGCACAAAAATGTGCAAAAGTATAGTATGAGTACACCACAAAGGTATCCAGCAAGTACCAAGACTAACCTCAGTGGAGTAGTAACGAGGAACAGTCAAAACACCTACTAGACTAAACAACCTGAACGAGTATAAGCATAGGAATAACAGAATATGATATCTATATAAATACTACGTGAATGGTAAGTAATACAATAGTTATAGTAAGAAAAGAAAACAACAACTATCAGCGAAAATACCATAATAACGACATAGAAAAATGAACGGAAACACAACCCAAAATCCGACAATCACAAATAAAGGAAAGATAAATAACACCTCAACTACGACGACCACTTTCACATCAGGTTTCAGTCAATAAACTCCATGAGGTACCAAACCTCAAACAATTTAAACTCACGGGTCCTAATATATGAACCCTAACATTTGACATCATGTGCCCTCATTTCACCTCATAACCGCACTGACGACTCACGTGCCAAATAGAGTCATTCTCATATAGAAGGCAAGTAAACAAGGGTATCTATACTCAACAATAATAAGGAAGCCCCTCAATCCGATAAGAGTGCTTAACTATGTGTATGCTTGTGCAAGTGTCCTAACATAGTTCAAACCAACTAGTAAGCATAAGAAAAGGAACATACAAGACCTAGAGTGTTTTCTCACAACTTTCACACGATAAGGCTCACACGAGTAAGCATACCACTACACAAATATCAATAACAAGAATGCCTCCAGGCCGTCACAAGTCATCACAAATCAATCCCTGACATAATCCACCCTGTCTCGCCACGTGTGCAATAGTAAAGTAAATGCCCGCCTTGTCTCGCCACATGTGCATAATCATGTTCCCACCTTGTCTCACCACATGCGCAACCCACATATATATATCCCGGCTTGTCACGCCGCATGTGTAAATATCAATATTAACAACAACACGGCAGAAATCTCGTGCAACCCCATATCAACAGCCGCATGACAGAAACCTCGTGCATCACCACAACAAGTACAACAACAACAATGACAACAATACATCGTACGTTAAGTAAATCAACTCAAGAACCTTCGATCACAAGAAATGGTAGAACTAGTTCACAAAGAATAACCATAATAAGGAATACTAGGCGTAATAAGAACATCTCAACATGAAAGAAAATAACATGTAGCAATAGTCCCACAATGTACGGTTCAACAACCAAGAAACTAACACGAGTCAAATAATTCCAAATAAGGTCAAGTCCACTAAGGCATATGATTTCTAATCTTCTTTTAAGTTTGGACAATAACAGGAGAGATACAACCAATTCAAATAAATGTAGGCAGCGAGAAGATCACCATAACCTTAATTAAGGGAAAACATTTACACAAGAGATAACTACAACTTCAAATAAAGATAATCAGTTAGGGAAAATATAGTATGGCAGTGGAAGAGATAACAATTTCAATCAAGGCACATATGAATCAAGTAACAATAAGAGTGGATCATGAAGCAATTAATTCTAATTAAGCAGGTAAAGGTGAAACTAGTTATTAAGGAACGTAATCATAACAAGAACAACTGCATATACAGTGAATACAAGGACTTAGGAACTCTAAGAGGCCAATTTCCAAAAATAAGTCCGAGCACGTACTCGTCACCTCGCGTACACGGAGTAAAATCAACATTGAAGACTCATATCCTAAGGGGTAGTTTCCCCACACAAGGTTAGGTAATATACTTACCTCAAAGAAGACAAGCCAATACTCTAAATTAACTTCTTGGGTGAAATGACCTCCGGACGGCTCAAATCCATCCAAAATAACTTCAAACACTAATAAAACTCGTAAGGAACTATTCCGGATCATAAAGTCTCAATCTTTATCAAAATCTAAAAATCGACATAAAAGTCGACCCCCGGGCCCGCACCTGGAAACCCGACAAATTTCACAAAACCCGAACACCCATTCTGATACGAGTTCAACCATACTAAAATAATCAAATCCCGATACCAATTCGTCCCTCAAATCATGGTTTTTCATTTTGAAAACTTTCTTCAAAAACCACTATTTTCCTCAATTAAATTAAATGATAAAATCATGGAATATATTAAATTCTAGGTGAAGAATAATTAACCAATCGATTTGCTTGAAAACCCCACAAAAAACCGCTCAAAACCGCCTCTACAAGTCAAAATATAATAAAAATGGCTTAACCCTCGATTTGAAAATCTTATATTCTGCCCAGATCTGAAAGCTTCGTGAACGCGGAGAAAGGCTCACGTTCGCGAAGGAGGAAAATAAGGTTGTCCAGAAAAACCCTTTGTGAACGCGAGAGAAGGGACGCGAACGCGAAGAAGAAATATGAGGCTGCCAGGGAGTGCTTCGCGAACGCGGGAGACTAACCGCGAACGCGATGAAGGGAAAGACATACCTTCGCGAACACGAGAGGTTCAACATGAGCGCGAAGAAGGATTTCGAGGTGGTCAGCAGTAACACTTCGCGAATGCGAAAGGCGCTTCGCGATCGCGAAGAAGGAAATAAGAAAACAGGAACAACAATTCAAAAATAGGGGAAAATGACTCGTAGCTCACCCGGAACACACCTGAGGCTCCCGGGACCCCGTCTAAACACACAAACAAGTTCTATAACCTAACACAGACTCGCTTTAGGTCTCAAATCACATCAACAACGTTGAAAATACAAATCGCGCCATGGATCAAACTTATGAACTTCTAAAACGCGTACCGAAACCTACCAAATCAACCCGGAATGACGTCAAATTTTGCAGACAAGTCCCAAATGACATGGCAGAGTTGTTCCAACTCTCGAGATCATATTTTGACCCTGATATCAACAAAGTTAACTATTTTTCAAACCTCTCCACTTTTCAAACTTTAACTTTCATCGAAATGCTTCAAATAACCCTACGGACCTCCAAATCCAAATACGGACGCACGCCTAAGTAAAAAATCACCACGCGAAGTTGTTCAAGACCTTATGCCACCGAATGGAGATTAAATTCTCAAAACGACCGGCGGGTCGTTACATCCTCCCCCTCTTAAAATAAACGTTCGTCTTCGAACATGCCAAGAATTGCCTCGAAGTCTTCAAATCACTGAATTCACACCTCCAAGATACACCCGCGAATGATCCCACATCACCCCAATCCACATAATCCCGACGACACCATCTCAACTGTAGTTTAGCCTTTCCACCAACATCGATAAGCTAATAGTCAAAATTCTCACCTTCCATTCATTTCCAAAAGACCCGATTCTAAATCCATACCTGGTATTAGTCCCAACCAGCTGCAAGAACTCATGCCTACACCCACAAGACGACCATACAACATAACACACCACACATAGGCCATAATAACACTTATGATCACAATAGCTGCCCGTAATCCAAAACAAGCATCGACAATTAGTCTCATATCTGATAGGAACCCGTTTCAAACCTCCACAACACCGGCGATGATGCAAGAACCACGAAGACCTCATGACTATATGCCCGAATCAACAAGTCACAACTAACACCAACAGGCACACACCTTGCAAGCTAAACTCAAGAAACACAAAACGAAAATGACTGAATATATAAAGAGAAACACATAAGAGAAATATCAAACAAGCCCGACAGGCACAACTCTCTATCAGTACCATACTCTGAATCATTTTAAATAGGAAAATCAAAGTACATGCACAATCATAAGGATCTCATCATAGTATAACTCTCCACCGCGACATGCAACCCGACTCAAACATATCAATTCACATGAAATCGCGAAGATCTCACCATCAACTCTAAATCACAGGTCAAATATACATCATATCAATTGAAATCTTCCACTAACTTAGTTCTGCCAATAAAATCAAAACACTTACTGAACTCTCACCCATGTAGAGTACCAATTCACAAATCGTAACCAAGAATACTCGGGAATCACATCAAAACCTACCATAATGAACAACATAGACTCCCTTCTAGTCTTAGAACTCTCAATGATGAATAAAAACAAATGATAGACACGGTTTGCCACTCATATAATCTCCCAACAGGGGCAGACACATAAACAAAATACTAAGTCATGAACTCAACCATAAGTGAGACAACAATAAGGGAACTCATCGCGATAAGCAGAACCGAATCAAAATACGATTGGTGCCCCTCTATAACAAATCAAAAGCATACTTGTATGATATTATCTAGCGTAGAGGTCTCCAACCTACTATATGAACACATCAACGAGCTAGGCCTCCCCCTCTTGGGCGCCCTCTACTCGCCTGAATACCCCGTTGTAACACATCTGTCCGGAGTCTGGGACAATCTCTCACTATGTGGCTGGTATCTCCACACTCGAAGCAACATCTCTACTGACATGGCTATGGAAATTGCGCGCTACGGGTACTTTAAGACCCATGAGCATCTGAAACACTATGCGAAGCTGGAAGTGCAAACTGAACTGGTTGACCTACAAAACCTCTACCATGCCGTACTCTGCCTCCAAAATAAGGACCGGTATATCCTCCGGCCTACGAGGCCTCCTTGACTCCCTGCCCTCTCTCTCTCCTAACCTCGCATGTCCTCTCTATCCTGATCTCACATGTCCTCTACTTGGCGAGCGATCCTTACCACCTGCTGAAATGAAACATCCGACTCCAACTCTCGAGCCATGTTGAATCGAATATCATGTCTGAGCCCTTTAATGAATCTACGGACATGATCTCTAACCGCAACGACCAAAGCAGGTGCATGTCTGGCCAAATCACTGAATCTGACAGCATACTCTAATACTGACATAGTGCCTTGGCGCAGCAGCTCAAACTCCACACCACATACATCCCGATGGGAATGAGGTACAAACTACCTCAGGAATATCTATGAGAACTGAACCCATGTGAGTGAAGCTGACTTGGCCAGGCTACCCAACTCATAGGCCCGCCACAACTGATAAGCCGTTTCCCTGGGCTAAAACGTAACAAAGAAACCCTGCTCGTCTCCACAATATACCCATAGTACAAAGAATGCGGTGACACTCCTCCAGGAAACCCCGGGCATCATCTTTCACCAATCCATCGAAGATAGGAGGGTGGTACTTCTTGTACCTCTCTGTTGAAAATGACAAGGATGGAGGGGGGGGGGGGTGATTTGTGTGGTGTCAAATTTTTCGCGTGCATAGATTACAAAAGGACTTGGTTCTTATATGTGTTCCAACTACTGCTGTTGCGGAATAATAAATACATAAAGTAAAGAACACAAGTATTTTACGTGGAAAACACCCGACTCAAAAGGTGAAAAAACCATGACCTAATACCCAGTAGAATTTTCTCCAAACACTTCAATACAACTCTGAGCCAACAACAAAGTTTACAAACTCTTGCAAACCTAAGGATTAACTCTAACACTTATAGAAACACGCCACAAGTTGTTGCGACTACGTCAAGTTAACTCTAACTTGAAAGATACAACTCAGGTACCTAGTACAATTTGCTTCTAAGCAAGCTGAAAGGTACAACTCAAAACGCCTACTACACTTTGAACTAAAAATAAAGAAGGACACATAAAACTCTTTATGGAGTTGGTTCTTCAATTTGGCTCGTGTAGCTTCAGGATCGCACTCTTAAATGTCACAGGAATTGCTCACAAAATGCCTTGATATTTTGGTCTCAATTCGTGCTTAAATTCAGTATGTGTGCATCACCTATAAAAGAGAACAACACTGATATTTATAGAGTTAGTAAATAAAGATTAACTAGAATTCTGATGTTACTCTTCCTTGGAGGAAGAGTTCTAGTTGATTTCAACTTCCAACTCCTTCCCTATCTTGGATAGTGTTCTCTTTGATTAATGAGTCCTTATCCTTATCAATTATGCAACATTTTCGATCAGGAGATATCAAATACACAAATTTAAGCTTATCTCTTTCATGTGCATCCCACATGCTCGAATCTGCATGTTTCTATGCACACAAGGGATGTACCGGGAGGGATGAACCTGGTTCATGCATGAGTTCCTTTGTCAGTATTCAAAACTAACCTTTACTTGGGCCATCATCCTATATCAGACCTGATTAGTGATGCTGATGTTCATCATATTCTAACTGAAAAAGCTAGCTTTTTCTTTTGGGGGGGGGGGGGGGGGGGGAGTTNGGGGGGGGGAGGGAGTTGGGGGATGGTTGAATTTTGCTTAGATGGAGTATTAGAGTTTAGACGTGACCTAGGTAGCTAATACTTCTCATGATACATAGGAAAAAAGTTGCCTGTTACAGAAAAATATTGTTACATACCAGTGTTTGATGAATAGGAAAACTATTTATTTCGATAGATGAGCCCTCTTCTCCACCATCACCTCCCTTACCCCCTTGGCTCACCTCCATAGCCACTGCCAGTGAGAAAAGAACTCACCTTTTTTTACTTACTACCACTATAAAAAGTTTCCAACAACAACTAGATTTAATCCTTTTGCTCTATTGCTCCACTCTGTCATCCACAAATTTGCTCAGAATCACTTTATCAAGAACCCACCCAATTTTAAATCAAACTCAAATGTTCATAGCTCTATATTTATACTTTTGGTTTAGTAAATATTGACAGAACTGTAGACAATAAATTGCATCGAGAAAATATAATAAAGCCGGAAAATATTGCAACAATCGTAGTATTTTATTTCGAATATTTGAGTGTTACAATCTCTATGAATCCTCTGATTCTTCTTTTCAATATAAATAAAAGAGCTTTTGAGCTTAATCTTGAATTTTTATTTTAATCTAAGTGCTTGAGGCCTTATCTTGATTTTGGCGTATTTTTAATCCAAGGTCTTGCAACTTGTTCTTGAATCTTCGTCTTGATCTTTTAATCCTTAGAACACTTGAATGCTTGTGGCTTTTAGAGAAATCCGCAGCGTTTGATCCACGAGCTCCCTCTTGCTTCTTGTTATAACTTATTGTGTCTAATCTGGGTTATGAAGACCCCTATTTATAGTTGTGGGAGGGAAGATTTATGATAAGAACAAACTCTTTTCGGCCAATCAAATCAAAGTGTGACAAGGCCGCATTTGATTGGTCAGAACATGTCACTTGAACACGTAGCGCGATTTCATTGGCCCTTTAATTTGATGTGACATGCCTTAACGATCTTGTTGGCTCTTTCATTTGACTTGGCGTGCCACGTCATTTGACATGTGGCACCAAACTGGGCCTCTAGGAAGATGACATCTTGGGCTTATGAAGTGGGCTCATCACTTTAGCCCAATTAAATGGTCTAGCTCGATGGATTAAGACTTATTTAATTAATCATATATATTAAACTTATATAAGTAATTTAATTATATACCCATGGTATTTATTTGGATCAATATATCTTGAATTTAAAATATAATTCAAATTGCAAGGATTTAATTTTAATAAAATTTATATGCCTACAAATGTCCCCTACTTCAAGCTTAGTGTTGAGTAATATCATGGCTAAACCTCAAACAAGTCTTGAAGTACTAGTAAATCGCTAAATTGACCTTGCATCAATTTTGAACTTTTGTTTCACATCAATTGTTTAAAATAATGCCTTTGACTTTAATGTGATTTCATCTTTTGATTGGAATAAAACCAAGCCAGACAAAAAGACATTATTGGTACTTCAATCCAACACTACTTGAAAGTTCCATTTTCATTTAGCTAGAGAAGCATCTTTTCAATTGCAATATTTATGAGCATACACTACCTCCACGTGGTGTTTCTTAGCTTAATTAGCAATTTGCATCTCTCCTTAAAGTAATCATTTTTCTATCTGCATTAGAGTTCACAATATTTTTTATTACTAGTGAAGTCCTATAGGATGAAATCCACACATATGCGATTACTTTCTAAAGATTGAAACCGAGTTCGTGTTGGAAAGGAATTGTTCGATCAACCGCCTTAGCAATTAGCCCACATCGGTATCAAACTTTTGACTGTCGTCCCTTGACAACTATAAATACTATATACTCTTCATATTTTAATATCAATTTCAACATCTACAAACAACTTTCAGTCTACTTTCGACGACTTAAAGCATTGACGCGGTAATATTTTTTTTATGTGTTTTTTTTTTGTTTTCTCTCCTTTTTTTCTTTTTAGAAGTAACTTCATCAAACTATGAAGTGCTCTTTAAGTTCGAGATGAAGGCCTTTAAAAGTTCGTGACGAAGATCTTTAAAATTTGCGGCGGCGAACTATAAAAGTTTGCGATGAAGACCTTTAAACTTTGTAACGAAGACCCATAAAGTTTGCGCAATGATCCTTAAAAGATTGTGGTCAAGATCTTTAAAAGTTCACAGTGAAGACCTTTAAAAGTTTTCGATGAAGACCTTTAAAAATTCGTGGCGAAGATCCTTAAAAGTTTGCGATGAAGACCTTAAAAATTTGTGGCGAAGATCATAAAAGTCCGCGATGAAGAACTTCAAAAATTCGTGGCGAAGATCCTTAAAAGTTCGAGCCGAACACCTTTAAAAGTTCGCAATGAAAAGCTTTAGTAAAAGTCTGACACATACATCCCTTTTTCTTTTTTACGTCTGAGGCAATTTTTTTTATTTTTTTTTACTTTTACTTACCAATGCTCTCTTTCAAGATTGTGATTGCTACTCTTTCTTTTTGACTTAGGTACTAACAAAATTTTTTATTTTTTTATTTTTTATGCAGCTTGAACATGGTTTACATCAGAGACTCAGCATCCTCTTCCTCCACGTTCAAGTACCTTGTAATTTCAGAGCACAAGGATAGTAAAACAGAGACCAAATTACTAGTTGATACACCACTGACCGGTTTGTATGCAACTTTGTGGCCATCCTTGCAAAATCCATTTCGTTTGGTAGATTGGACCTTTGGAAACACCAAACATAAATTCAAGACATGGACTCTTCGTTCCCATAATTACAAAGTTAAAAATGTGAAAAGTTCCCTCCCATACTTAGGACAACGAATCCTCAAAGGAGAAGTATACTGGAGTGATTCCTTAACTTTTGGTGATGAATTTCATTATATACCCGGCTATTGGGAGTGGACAGAAGATATTCTTAGTAGGAACCATCGAGCATTGAGGGCCACCAATATTTACGATGTTGTCTATGCCTCATTGCTTACTTATGATCATTCTACAAGTATCATGCAAGCCTTTTGTGAGGCTTGGTGTCCTCTTACAAACACATTGCTTACCTTAGTTTTAGAGTTATCCACATTCCTTTGGGATTTGTGCACTATTGGGGGTCTGCCTTTAATGGGGTCTCCTTATGAGGAAGTTATTCCAAATACTCGAGAACTTACAGGCGCTTACGACAAGGATAAAATGTTCCTTCCACAAGCCTGTCAGCAATTGTTTGATGCATATCACCAACTCCGAGAGGGAAACGCTAAAAATCATAACGTCCCTATAAGAAAATGGATCGAGTTTTGGAGAAAAAAAGGGTTTAAAGTATAAACAACCTCCAGTGAGAAAAGAAAAGAAGTCAACTCGTCCCAAATCAACACACAACCCTACTGGAGCCATAGGTAAAATGGTCAATTGGTCGGAAGTTGAAGATGCATTATTTGTTAAACTTGGCGTTGGAAGTGAAAAGAAAGACGAAGTATACTTGGCTGTTTTTTTATCATGCTGGCTATGTGCCTTTGCGCTCCCTACAAAAGAAGGCGACTTTATTCGGCCTGAGACCTTCAAGATTGCATGCCTTCTAGTGTGTGGACAAAGAATTAACCTCGCCGTTCCAGTCTTAGCTAGCATTTACAAGGGATTAAACACAATTTCAAATGGCTCACCACTCGATTCTTCTAGAGTTTACTTTCCAATTCATTATGTGTACGGTTGGTTGGCATGATACTTCCAGACTCATTTTTCTCTAACGAATAGGCCGACTACTCCTCTGATGGCCATATACTCAGGTGAGGGAACATCGAGATACTTTGGTAATGATGACGCGAGAAAACGTATTCATGGAGGAGAAAGTGCCGTATAGACTTCCACAATGCCAAGCAATCCTCAACCGTATTATTATCGTGATGATGGCAACGAAGAAGAGTCTGAGTCAAATTATTTTATGAGTATTCGCTCGAATTACCTTCCTTTGAGAAATGGATCGACCTTCATCGTGGAGCCTTATAGACCTCACCATCTCAGTCGTTAATTCGGTTTTTATCAAGACATCCCCGGTTGCTTGGATCAAGATTTTCGTGAGTGCTCTTTAGACAAAGGATTGAAACTTTTACGAATTTGTGATTTGTCTAAAAGTAGGTCAAATGCCACATTTACCCCTATTATTCCCAAGATGAATACGCATGTCTCGTCCGATTATAAGTCTTGGTGGGAAAGAGTGCATGGACGCTTCCTTGAAAACCACTTGCAATCTTTGGTGAATACCGCCAGTTACTACTACGCCTTCATAGATCACGCCTCAAGAGCATAACAGGGAGGGCAAGCCTCCTACTTTAAAATCCAAAGTGGTTGTACCATGCAACGTCAAGGGACCTCTGTATAAAGAAGTTCAAAAGAAGGTCCTTGTTTAGACCCATCAAGCCAACGAGGGTTCCTTTCCATTAGGTACCATTGCTCCTACCTCCAAAAAACGTCCGTCCCAAAAAGAGAGTGATAGTAGTCATGGAGATCAAAACTTCAAGCGGGTGAAGCCATATTCTAACAAACAAGGAGATGCTAATTTGGGTGTAGTCGAGATTACTGACAGCATCGGTAGTGCTTCAAGGACTTTGACGGCTATCAAAGAGGTAACGACTAAAACCTTCATATTATTGTATTAATATCCAAGTAGTTTAACTGATTATATATCATTTTCTATGCAGGCAAATGGTGTTCATATTTCAATGGCGTCCTACCAAATCAAACCCCAAGGTAGTAGCGAATCTGTCGCGGAGCCAGACTAGAGGAAATCACTTCCAATAGCTAAGTCAAACCTAGAGGCAACTTCCATTCCTAGTCTTGGAGCGAAATCGGGGCCTAAATTTCACCAACGATCAGCACAACCATGTCTATCTCTGATGGAAGAAAGGTTGTCTTGACTCTTCGCAAGGATTTCATTCTTAATGCCTGGGCTAAAATTCATGCCAAACTCAAGGACCTTACCGCAGACAATGCTTCTTCTCTTCAATTCGAGATCGAAGTAATTCTCGAGGAGATGGACGGAAAGGGTGTGGATATTTCCCCTCTATAAGGACTATTGACGACTTTCTTTGGGCTTGCCACATCGTATGACCAGGAACGGTCAACTCTTTCTGACAAGGTTGTGGATGTTGAAAAATTAGAGTCATTTTTAAACGCCAAGGAACAACTTGATCTTGTCTTGATTGAAAAAGGGGAGAAGGCCGAGAAATTATCTGATGCGAGTCGATCTCTCAAAGAGGCCAATGAGAAGGTGAAACAGTTAAGAGCTCTTCAAGGTGTTGCCAAGAAAGAGATTGAAGAGATTGAATATAGAGTCTCATCTGCTGAAGACGAGTACCGTAGATGTTATGATATTTCCTTGGCAACTGCTGATGACTTGTCCGACGTGGAGATGAAGAAACAACACCTAGAGGCAACTGTTAAAGACTTGTCCAATTACAATTTGTATTTAGATTAGTCAATATAGAGTATTTTATTCGCTTCTCTTTTTTTTCCGCATTTGATTAACTAGCGGCTATTCTTAGGAATGAAAACTCTATCTATTTTATCTTATATCACGCATTTTCATTAATGCCCCTTCTTCCTTTGCAGTTCAATATCAATAGTTCTTTGCTTATTATGATGTATTGATATCCCCATGATGGAACTTGACTTTTTTTTTTGAATGTCGTTGGCGTTCATGCCTCGAAGTTCTGTGTATTTGGAAATACATCCTCCTTCTTTGAGGATAATATTGTTCATCATCTTTGCACCTTTTGTGGTGGAAGATATATATGTGTGTGAGAACGTTAAAAGTATGTTCCATTTAGAATTCTCTTAGAAACTAAACTTTAAAATCCAAGGCATATCCAAAATTCGGAATCAAACACCTTCAAAATCACCGCAGGTAATATTTTGAAACCAACTTTAGATTCTACCACAAAATTTCAGATTTGTGCAGTCTCACTAAAAAAATTCATATCTTGGTGTATGAATGTCGAAATCATAAACCGCTTGATTCTATTAAAAATAGACTTCGATATCTAAGACATATCCAAAATTCGGAATCAAATAATTTGAGAATCGTCCCAGATATTATTTTGAATCTAACTTTAGATTCTGACACGTTGATAGTTTCATATTTGCGCGACTTAACCAAAAATTTTATATCTTTATGTAGGAATGTCGAAATCACGAACCATCTGATTTATTGGGAAATAGACTTCGAGATATAGGACATATCCAAAATTAGGAATCAAAAAAATTGAGAATCGTCACAGATGTTATTTTGAATCTAACTTTAGAATTTGAAATGTCGTGAAGGCAGACCAAAAAAAAAATTGCATGTTTGGCGAACGTGAAGGCATAACGGATCCCCGGACTTCAATGCAAATGCTTGACAACCTTCAAAAAGATATTAATCATTTCATTGAAGACACCAATTTACCATAGTGGCTTTCCCCCTTTATATCAAATGGGATCCATAGTTTTACAGAAGAATGGTATCCCAGCTCGATTTTCAAATACTGATTGAATTAATTACATTCCATCGTACTTCATTCGGGCGACGATTGGGGGATTATGTATCTTTTGAACTTATGCGACTGAACTCAAAATGAAACTCTAAGATGCATACGTACCTCGGTGAAGAGGATCAAGTCATACCGTAGTTCATAATGTGTGATTTTTTTTTATGTCTTAACTTTTGCCTAGGCCGCCCTTTCGAGGTTTTCAACCTAGCGGACCTTTTTATTTTTTCAATTTTTTTTTTATTTCATAACTTTTGCCTAGGCCGCCTCTTTCAAGGTTTTCAATCTAGTGAACCTTTTTTATTTATTTTTTATTTTTTCCTAACTTTTGCCTAGGCCGCCTCTTTCGAGGTTTTCAACCTAGCAGACCCTTTTTATTTTTTTGTGGGCCATACACAGTTTAGACTCATGCGGGCTAGGAGTGTAGGAATATGCAATTTAGGCTCATGCGTCAAGGAGCATGGCACATCAAGGATAATACTTCTTCAAAAACTTGCCATTGATAGGGCCGATTCTCATACCATCTGCATCAACCAGCTTGTAAGCCCCACTTGAATAAGCTTCTTGCACGACATACGACCCATCCCATTTTGAAATGAACTTCCCTACAGGTTTACGAGAAGTAATAATGGGTCTTCTTATGGCAAGGACTTGATCTACTACTTGAAATGATCTCGGGCGAACTCTCTTATTCAAGGCGCGAGATAAACGAGCTTGATAGCATTCAAGACTCTGTTGAGCTTCCAACCTCTTCTCATCGAGAGCCTCCAACTCTGCTAATCGAAGTCGAGCATTTTCTTCATCAGTGATCTCTTATTGAATAACCAGTCGTAATGAAAGTATTTGACGCTTAAGTGGCAAGACGACTTCGACTCCATAAACGAGTGCATAAAGGGTCGCTTGTGTTGGCGTGCAATGAGTTGTCCTATATGCCCACAAAGCTTCCTCCATATGGTAATTCCAATCTCGTTTGGATTTGGAGACGACTTTCTTTAGCAAGTTGCATAGAGTTTTGTTGAATTCTTCAGCTAGACCATTGGCGGCAGCGTTGTACATCGAAGAGTTACGTTGCTTGAACCCGAAGAGATCACAAACCTTATTCATCAAACTATTATCAAATGTCTTTTCGTTATCCGTTATTATGTAACGAGGAATGCCAAAGCGATGGATTATGTTTACTCTGATGAAACTTGCAATATTTTCCTTCTTTACCTCCTTAAGAGCAACAACTTCAGCCCATTTTGAGAAGTAGTCAGTTACAGCCAAGATGTATAGGTGCCCACCATAGGGCTTTGGCAGTGGTCCAACAACATCCAATCCCCAACGTCAAACGGCCAGGATGCAACAGTCGGGTGCAACACTTTAGGAGGTTGATGAATAAAATTCGCATGGAATTGACAAGCCTTGCATCTTCGAGCGTAGTCCAAGCAATCTTTTACCATTGTTGGCCAATAATATCCCATCCTTTTTATATGGAAGTGGAGCTTTGGTCCAGACTAGTGCGACCGACATACCCCAGAATGTGCCTTTTGCAAAGCTTAGAGTGCTTCTTCTTCCCCTAAGCATCACAAGAGGACTCCCTCGAACGACCTTCTGTATATAGTATCTTTGTAGTAAAGGAAGCGAGGTGCACGACGAAGGATTTCAGTCGTTCTCCTCGGATTTTCTGGAAGTATCCCATAGCATAAGTATTCAATAATGGGTTGTCGCCATTCTTCTTTCTCAACTTCAGAAACAATGACAAGATGCTTGAGTTGATTTTCTTCACCTTCAGACTCATTTGGCAGCGGTACTACCCATTTTTGGCAAACAGTAACTTGCGCTTGATCAGGCAGGGTTAATGATGAAGCTAGGGCAGCTAAAGCATCAACCTTCGTATTTTCTTTCCTTGGCAAATGTTGAATAGTCACATCACCGAGCCACCCCATTATTTTTTTGCGTAATCATGATATGGGCGTAGTTCAGGCTTTTTGACCTCGTAACTACCTAGAAGCTGATTGACCACTGACTGAGAGTAACCAAAGACCTGCAATTGCAACCGCTTCATTTCGACAGCCATTTCAAGCCCAAGTATTAGTGCTGATACTCAACAACGTTGTTAGAGTAGAGTTGCATCAACGTAAAAGAGTAGGGCAGAACTTCACCTTGAGAAGTGACAAATACTACGCCAGCACCAACTCCTCCGCGATGTGCAACACTATCAATGTACATCTTCCATGGAGGCTGAACTTCAATGACCATGGCGTCCTCATCAGGTAGTTCGTCAGTTAGCTCCCAATCATCAGGTATAGGGTGATCTGCCAAGAAGTCCGCTAAAGCTTGTCCTTTTATAGCCTGTTGTGGGATGTACACGATTTCAAATTGTTAAAACTGGAGGTACCACCTTGCTATTCGATCACTAAGGACAGGTTTTTACATCAAGAACTTGATGGGATTTGCTCTAGAAACGAAACGAACGACATAAGCTTGAAAATAGTGCTTCAACTTTTGGATTGAGAAGAATAGCGCCAGACGTAACTTTTCAATTGGAGAATAATTCAGCTCATTTGGTGTCATCATCCTGCTCAAGTAGTAAAGGGAGTTTTTTTTCCCTTCACTATTTTCTTGGGCCAACAATGCTCCAACATACATTTCTTGTGTTGAAATGTATAGTATCAATGACTTTCCAAGTATATGGGCTGCCAAAATCGGAGGCTTCATCAAGTAGGATTTAATGCTCTCAAAGGCATTGCTACAGGCTTGGTCCCATTTGAAAGGGACACCTTTCTTCATAAGGCAGCTGAATGGTTGGAACCTCCCAACTAGGTTTGAGATGAATCTCCTAAGGTATGCTAGCTTTCCTTGCAGACTTTTCAATTCATGAATATTGCGGGGCTCAGGCATTTTCAAGATTGCATCTACTTTAGCTTGATCTATTTCAAATCCCTCGATGTCGGACAATGAAACCCAGGAACTTTCCGGAGGTAACTCCAAAGGCACATTTTAATGGATTCATCCTAAGTTGGTATCTCCAGAGCAACTCAAACACCATTCTCAGGTCTTTCAAGTGGTCGCTTTTCCTTCTTGATTTCACCACCAAGTCATCAACATAGCATTCGACATTCTTGTGGAGAAGGTCATCAAAGATATTTTGCATAGCTTTTTGGTAAGTAGCACCAGCGTTCTTCAATCCAAAAGGCATTACCTTGTAGCAATAAATACCCTTGGGGGTACGGAATGCAGTAAGCTCTTCATCTTTTGGTGCCATGCGAATTTGGTTATAGCATGATGAACCGTCCATAAATGACATTACCTCGTACCCAATAGTAGAATCAATCATCAATTTTGGAATGGGAAGCGGGAACTCATCTTTCGGAAACGCATTGTTAAGATCCCTAAATTCAACGCACACTCGAATCTGGCCATTTTTCTTCCTTATAGGAACAATACTTGAAACCCATGTTGGATATTTAACTTCACGAATAAATCCGGCTTCGATGAGTTTGTTAACTTCGATTTCAATCAAGGGAACCAAGTCCGGCCTAAAACGCCACACTATTTTTGACTGTGAGGTGATATACTGCTACTTTCGGGTCCAAACCAGGCATCTCTTTGTAAGTCCAAGCAAAGACACCCTTGTACTCCTTGAGTAACTCAATATAAGTGCTTTCTTCATCAAATTCTAATAAAGCACTTAGGTAGGTGGGTCTTGGTTCTTCATCAGTGCCAAGGTTAACTTCTTTTAAGGCGTCAATCGTTGCCTTCACCCCTTTTTCAAGTTCCGGGGGAGCATCTTTTGCATCTTTGTCTTCTCGGTGGTCCTCATCATTGAAGGATATGTGATAACATGGTGAAACATCCTCCAATTCTGCATTATCCTCCATTGAAGATGGAACACCGTTCTCGCCTTGTACAGTGACATGATACGAAGAACCCACGCTTTCTTCGTCATCATCACGTTCTTTAGTGTAGACCACAATGTATGGCTTCACTTTCAGTACTTCATCACAAGAAACTATGACTTTTGTTTGTCGCCTCATTCTAGAAGGAACCAAACTTTGGAAATCTTTAGAGATCTTCTGAATTTTTGGCGAAACAGGTGTTCTTGTATTTCAATAATTTCTCTGGAACTTATTCCCCTTATTTAATGGAACCAATCTCTCAAATACGGAAGTTCTTATAGTTGATTTTCCAAGTCTGTCAAAGACGGAAGTCCTGTTAGAAGCGGTATATTCGTCTTCTGCAGTGATATAATTGCTACACGCGCTCTTTATTGAGATGCGCACTGGTGACGGTTGCTTGTATCCCAAACCTTCACGTGGTTTCCTCGTTGCAACTTCTGATGCGAGCTTCCCTAACTTTGATGTCTCATCGGGATTGTATCTAGATTTCACAAATAGCTTGTAAGTGTTAGGATCAAAACATTCATTTGTTCGCTTTGTAGGGGGTGCCACATTCTGCAAACGATTTTGGTCTACAAACCATGCAAGCGGCTTTGAGGACAACTTTACTGCCTCAATTCATTTTACCGGAAGAGTTAACTCCTTTAGCGTGTTGGTTTGGATATTAGATGATTTACCTTCATCTTTCTTCCTTTTAGGGACATATTGGAGCACATGACTTACTTTTTTGCCATAAGACGCAATATCCCCTCTATGATATCTATTCACGTTGGATTGTACCTCCTAAGTAACAAGTTTGGATTTACCGGTAGTCACCTCAGCTCTTTTCGTTTGGGCTCATCATTCTTGCTTTTCATGCCATCATCAACTTTTAGCTCCTTCACAATGTAGTTCTTCAAGTAGAACTTTACATCAGCCAAGTGTGACTCTGCCTCGGTGAATGGCTCATCATCAACAACTATCTTCTTCTCGACTTCAGCCTCGTAGTATTTTAAAAATTGATTGTAGGTATACGAAACTACTTTATTCTCACGTATCCAAGGCCTTCCAAGCAAAACATTGTATGAAGTCTTCGCATCGATCACATGCATCCATGCACTTGATTGCATATCTTTAATATTGATTCCCATCCTGATCGCGCCTATGGCTCTTTGCCTCCGTTGGTTGAATCCTTGGATCATCGCACGACTTTATGAGAGTTCGTTCATGGGAATACCAAGTTCTTTCACAGTGCGAATTGGCAAAATGTTCACTGAGGATCCTTCATCAATGAAAATTCGATTTACCCTTTCATCACGCATATAGCCAACCAGGTACAATGGGCGGTTATGAAGAGTGTCACCTAGTAGAAGATCATCATTTGTGAACGTGACTTTTACCTCACAAGCATTAACTTCTCGAGGATTGGAATCGATAAGCTTTTTCGAAGATGGTGCCGATGGTAGGTCATCACTCCTTTCTTTCCCTTCATTAGTATGGCAACAAGAGACATCAATACCCCCATGGGAAATCTTCTTGCGGAACCAACTTGGTAAAAACTCCTCCAAGGTCACTGGATGTCGTGGCTTTTGAGGTTGGTGCACCTTCACTTTCGCTTTCTTTACGTGCTAAACTGGGTTCCATCTCCTAGGTCTTTTCACCATTATTTTCCTCGTTGGTTGTTCCATTGATCCTTTTCGTGGGCTCCTTTTGTGGCGCCTACGATGAGTCACCAACGTCCAACCTTCATCATCCTCAGGTTGACCGTCTTCAACCTTGTAGTCTCCAGTAATTCTTCATCTTTACTTTCATTATAACTACATAATTCGTCTGGATTGAATGAGACAAATATGATAGAGACTTGGTTTGCGCTTGCTTTCTCATATTCAGGCATGATCTTCTTTTCACAAGCCAAGTCCATAACTTTGTCCTTGAAGACAAAGCACTTCTACAGAGGGTGGATCACAAGTCGATGATATTTGCAGTAATTTGGGTCATCGATTTTCTCACCTTCATTTGGTATCTTCATATCCGGAAGCTCAATGAGATTTAACTCGAGGAGTTCTTCAAAAATAGCTGGCACATCAAAATCCAGAAATGGGTACTCTTTCTCTTGCATTTATTTTAGAGTTAACTTTCCACTTGGCTTATCTTGAAACGAAGTGGATTTCATACTCTGCTTCTTGCTCACCTTCGTCGTGAACTTCACATGTGATGTGTTGACATTCATAGCTTCTTTATTTTCAGATCTTGGTACAAACTTGCTCCATTTTCTGACTTCTTGCTTGTCGTTCCCTTTACGAGGTTCATAGACGGGCAGCCTTTCATTTCCAACAGATGTCATGCTCAATTCCATGTCATGGGCACGAGTTGCAAGTTCTTCAAATGTTCTAGGCTTGATACCTTGCAAGATGTAGCACAATACCTAATACATACCTTGGATGCACATCTCTATGCCAGAAGCTTCACTAAGCCTATCTTTACAGTTGAGGCTTGCATTCCTCCAACGATTGATAAAGCCGATAACCGGTTCACTCTTTCGTTAACGAGTACTTGTGAGTTCTATCATACTCACATTACGTCTCGTGCTATAAAAGCGATTGAGAAATTCTTGCTCTAGTTGATCCAATCTATCAACAAATCCAGCCTCGAGATCCGTGTACCAATCAAAAGAATTTCATTTTAATGAGCGGACAAACTATTTGACGAGGTAATCTCCATAAGTCCCAACATTGTTGCATGTCTCAACGAAGTGCCACATGTTGCTTTGGATTGCCTTTTCCATCAAACTGTTGAAATTTCGGAGGTTGATAACCACCATGCATCTTCAACATATCGATCCTTGAAGTTTAAGGTAAAAGAGGACTTGGAAGCAACTTCATATTTGTTTCTTATAGTCCCTTCAATAAACTTCTTTAGTTGATTGATTGGAATCATCCCTTCCGAAGAGACTGGAATTTCCTTAGTGGATGTAACTTGTCGTGGGGGAGCATCAATCTCTTGAACTTCTGGGAGTTTGCTAGGTGCATGGATGGATTCTTCTTCCATCAAGATTCCCACCCTATCTGTTCGCTTATCGATTCTAGCATCTTGATTTTGCATGCACTTGGTCAGGCCAGCGATTGCTTCCGTCGAGTTTGCCAATTGCTCCTCCACATATGAAGTGTTTGTCACCATGGCTTGCATGATTGTCATGGACGATGGAGAGTAGCATGGATTTTCACACAGATTGATCCTTGATTGGATCACGCTATGTAGTGTAAGTGGGGAGGATCCATCACTTGAAGCATCATCATCTTCCTTCAGAGCATAGTGTTTGGATCCGGAGAGATCAAGTAGAGCAAGAGTTTTTTTGATCTTTTCAGCAACATCGCTTCCTCCTTCGAGTGCATCTGTGGAAGATCTTGATCCTTTTGAGGATGAAGATCCGAAAACAGGGGTAGATGCAGACGGTACTTGGGGTGTTTGTTGTCCTAACGAGCTTGCTTTGTTCCTCGTAACTGGTCCAAAGCTCCCAAAGGTAACTTCGAGTATGTTTTCCACATCAGCATAGAACCTGAGCAGACTTGGCGGAAGTTGAACTGGAGTTGATTTTCTTGGAAGCCATTTCGTTGTTCTTGAACTTTGGTGATTGAAAAGTCGAGATGAGAGGTAGAGATTGTCCCACTGGGCGTACCAGAATTTGTAGACAATAAATTGCGTCGAGAAAATATAATCAAACCGAAAAATATCACAACAATCGTAGTATTTTATTTTGAATATTTGAGTGTTACAATCTCTATGAATCCTCTGATTCTTCTTTTCAATAAAAATAAAAGAGATTTTGAGCTTAATCTTGAATTTTATTTTATTTTAATCCAAGTGCTTGAGGCCTGATCTTGATCTTGGCGTATTTTTAATCCAAGGACTTGCAGCTTGTTCTTGAATCTTCGTCTTGATCTTTTAATCCTTAGAACACTTGAATGCTTGTGGCTTTTAGAGAAATCTGCAACGTTTGATCCACGAGCTCTCTCTTGATTCTTGTTATAACTTCTGGTGTCTAATCTGGGTTATGAAGACCCCTATTTATAGTTGTGGGAGGGAAGAGTTATGATAAGAACAAACTCTTTCCAGCCAATCAAATCAAAGTGTGACAATGCCGCATTTGATTGGTCAGAACATGTCGCTTGAACACGTAGCGCGGTTTCATTGGCCCTTTAATTTGACGTGGCATGCCTTGTCATTTTGACATGTGGCATGATCCTATTGGCTCTTCCGTTTGACTTGGCGCACCACATCATTTGACACGTGGCACCAAACTGGGCCTCTAGGAAGATGACATTTTGGGCTTATGAAGTGGGCTCATCACTTTAGCCCAATTAAATGGGCTAGCCTAATAGATTAAGACTTATTTAATTAATCCATATATATTGGACTTATATAAGTAATTTAATTATATAGCCCATAGAATTTATTTGGACCAATATATCTTGAATTTAAAATATAATTCAAATTGCATGGATTTAATTTTAATAAAATTTATATGCCTACTAGAACAATGAAATTATGGATCTTGAAGTGAATGGGCTTAATAGCCGTATTAATTTCTCATTAGAAAATGACAATCTTATTGTTAATTCATCTTCCCCTCTCTCTTCTCGGAGTTTTGAAGACTACCATTTTTCAGGTTTTTGTTTTTTTTCCTTTTCACTTTTTGTAATTTTTATTATCAAATTCTTTATTTAGTATTGAAATTGTGGAATAAAAAATTATTGGTTCTTGAAAACAATTACAGAGAGGTATAGGGGATAAAACAATGGAGAGTTTCTTATTTATGGAAGGTATGGGTGGGTCAGGTTTAAGTTAAAATAAGGGTTGAGTATTAAAATGGCTTATAAGCTTGCCACACGTCTCCTCCGTTAATTGATAGGTACATATGATCGATATTATGACGGTAGGGGCTAAATTAGCCAAATAGTATAACGAAGGATAATTGTAAATAATATTTAACAGTAGAGAGGTATTTTTGGTCCTAGACTGTTTAAGATATCATATTTTTTACTATACTCACGTTTTATGTCATTTCTTAATCATTAAAACTTATTATCTTTCTCATCTATCTATGTGATCTCTCCCAAGGTAAAATTCCGAAAAAATATATTTTTTTAGTGAAAATAATATTTAAAAATTAGAGTTGTGTTTGGACGTAAATACAATTTGGAGTTTATTTTTAAATTTTTGTGAGTAATTTGAAGTGAAAATTTTGAAAAATAGTATTTTAGAGTTTTTAAAATGCTTGACAAAAATTTCAAAATTCAACTTCAAGTGAATTTGAAATTTTCATGGACAAAAACTTATACCGAAAAAAGTAAAAAAAATTCGAAAAACAAGTGAAAAAATTCTTATGGCCAGACGGGCCCTAAATTTCAAAGATAATTTCTTCGAAACAACATCTCATACCTTATTTCCCTCACCCCTAAATTAAATTCTACCTACAAATTTGGTAGTTATTTTATTTTTTTAATTATTGTTATTGTTTTCTATTTACATGGATTCTTCTTTTTATATGTTTTTCTTGTGCCGATGGTCTATCGGAAATAATCTTTCTACTTTCACAAGGTAGGGGTAAGGTCTCTGTAAACACTATCCTTCCTAGACCCCAGCTATGTAATCATACTAGAATTTTTATTGTTATTGTTGTTGTATATTTCGTAATTTTAAATCTCCTATATTTGATTTCTTCACCTACTCAAAAAATCCAACATTCGGAAAATATTCCACTCCTAAAAGTGCTAATACCATCAAATTTAACTTTGAAGTAAGGGTGTTAAACGGGTGGGCCGGGCCGTGCTGGGTAGGAAAAAAATTGAACCGTCTGGGTTCAGAACCGGGCTGGTTACGAGTTGGGGCTTATCGGGTTTAACGGGTCTGGGTCCATCCAGATAAAAATTAAACCGTAAGGGTTACGGGTCAAAGGGGTCGGACCAGGCTGGGTTAGCGTTAAATTATTTTTAATTTTTTTTTTGTATTTGTTATAACTATCGTAAAAAAATAAACAAAAAAACAATCTTATAAAACTAGTGTTTGAATAAAGGATGCAAAGATTTTAAAATTCTTATATTTGAATATATCATTAAGAATTTAAATTTTAAGATAATAGAAATATAGAATACAATGAAGAGGAAAAAAATTGCACTTATAATAATATAATTTGCAAGTTGAAACTTTCAAATTAAAGTTTACATTTAATACTTCAAACTAAAGTTCAAACTTGCACTTATCATTGCATAATAAATTAATAATACATTAAATTAATCTAACAAACTAAAACATTAAGCATAATATGTCTAATACTATTAAAATAATACAAATTGTCTCAAATTAAACGAATTTCTAGAGAACGCTCAAGACAAATCTTCATATGCCTCCTTAAACAGCCTGTGCCCGTGCACTTTGGACGAAGAATTAAGATTAGACCACAATTCTTGCACTTTACTTTGTAAACTTCTTCATTTTCTTCTACCACCTCAAAGTTTTTCCAAACATATGAGCGCACTCTAGAATCACGAGACATGATTTAACTTGAATGAGAAAATATGAGTTTGAGAATTGACAGATGAGTGAAGAAATGAAGAAGAGGGGGAGGGGTGTATTTATAGTTTTTCAAAGGGTTAAATTAGTAATTACAACAAGTGTTATTTTTTTAAAAAATTGCCAAAAAGAGCTATTTGTGCAATTCCAGCCGTTGGGCAATGGCCAAAAGCCACCTAACTGTTGCCAACGGTCCTAAACAACTTTTAAAAAAAAAAAAAATTTGAAAAACAATCGTTAAACCGGGCCGGGCCGGTTAACCGGTTCTACAAGAAAAAAATGTTGACCAGGTTTGACCGGTCCGGGTAACCGATAGAAAACATGTAAACGACCCAACCCCCTTATCCCTTAAACCCAGCCCACCCGGCCCCCTTTGTACCGGGCCGGTCCGGAAACAGGTTGACCCGGCCCGTTTGACACCCTTACTTTGAAGTTAGAGTTTAACTTAGTGAAGATGAAAATTGCTCATTTCTAAAAAGTTAGAGGACTAAAAGTGCTTAAAAATATATTTAAAGGATGTATTCAAACCTACTCTAAACACAGTGGACTACTGTTGTCATAAATGTTCAATGCCAAACGCTGCCTTAAAAAGTTCCTCGCATGATTTTGAGTTTATCCTTAACGCTGTCGATATGAATGTCTTCTACTCATGTTCTTCGCTCTTGGGTCGGAGAATGGTGAAATGCGAATGGAACCTAAAAAACTATATCTGTCTCTCATTATCTCCATTGAAGACAAACTGTAGAAATATAACAGTATTTGCGAAGTCGTCGGAGCCCAATGGTGCTTCCATTTCAGTAGCTGGAGCTGACGATTCTTGGTCGGGCTCTGTTTCCCGCGAATCCCCCATTTCAGGTTTTTCTTTTTTCTTTTATTTTCTTTTCACTGTTGCAGAAATCAAGTAATTTATTTGTGACTTTGTGGTTTGATTTTCTCAGGGTCTATGGAGCAAGTAATGGTGGAATATGTATTTGGGAGAAAAAAAGCTACTGAAGTTGCTCACTAGTAGGTGCTCCAAATCCCTTTTTGATTCAGCTATTTTAGAGCCTACGTTTGTGGTTCAACATTAATTGGGTACATTGTCCTCCTTTTCAATGTGCAAAAGAGTTCCTTCTTCTAAGAGGAAGCAGCTGTTCTTACAACTTTTTTGGATGGTGGTTATCCGTTGTTTTGTATCGTATTATAACTTTAAATACAATGTTTGTTTTGATTGTTACTTAAACCTTATTGTAACGTTTAGTTGAATCCGGTGTTACGTAAAGATGAAAAGTGTCACTTTATGGAACTACCGATTTGGCGTGGTTGCGTTGTTACCTTTTTTTTTCTCATCTTGCCCTTCCTTATTAAATAATCATATTTTATCCTTTACCCTGCCTTTTTATATAATAATTCTACCTCATATCTTTTTTTTATAATAATATTGCAAGTTTATTCTTTCGTTAGTGCATGACACCATGAAACGACCGCAAACAATACAATCTAGCAAAACATTCTATACATCAAAACGATACATAACAACTATCCAAACAAACTGTTAATTTCTTTATGTTGTGATATTCCTGCAGAAAGTTTTCTGCTTGCAATTTTGGTTCACGGGTATAATGGAATAATTTGTTATATGCTGTGAGAAACTGCTCAGCGGGACTAACCCTTTGTCATTTGTATAGATTCAATGAAGTGCCATCAATAATAAAGTTGATAAATTGCTTGTAATTGGTTTTTTGACGAGTGTTTCTCTTATATATTTTCAGCTATCAACTTGAATTCTGAACTCTTAAGTCCTGTTTCGGAAGTTCTTTAATCGGTAAGATACATAGGGCCGATCTCAACTTTCTGGAGATTGATGCTTAGTTGTTGTTGTTGTTGTAATGTCTCAACAATTGCTTTGTCTTTGCACTTTTAGAAGTTAAAGAAGTTAAAGTCTGCACTGTCTCGTTTTGAGTTTAATAGCTGTATGACTATAGTAGACCACAAATGGTGGGTTACCTCTTTCTATAATTGGTAATGTCAAGGGTATTATATTATTTAATCAGCGTATAACCCCTGGCAGTGTTTGGAAGCAAGTCGTGCAAAAAGGGGATGCAGTTGTTGATGCCACCTGTGGAAATGGGTATGATACTTTGGCACTATCGAGAATGGTTGCTGATAACGCAGGGAGAGGACGCGTTTATGGCATGGATGTCCAGAAAATTGCTCTAGAAAGCACTTCATCCCTACTGGACCAGTTTGCTAGTCCAGATGAGGTCGCGTTTATTGCTTCTGCTTATTTTGTATCTTCGGCCCTAATTAATGTTGACATTTTACCGAATGATCCAATAAGTAGATCATCCTGACTATGTAGAAGGAAGCTAGAGAGAATGGTGGTTTGGATACATATTCCCATAAAGCTGAAACTCCATTTGGTTTAAAGCTATCTATACCTTATGATCTAAGCACATAGTTAGCCAAACAGTTGCTTGCTTTATATTGTATAATCTTACATTAAGATATAATGCCAGCCTAAAAGAGTGAAGTAGTCTGTCCCAGGCTCTCAGCCCTCACTTCCACTTTTCCCACCTTCAAAAGGCCAGTTGTGGTGTCTTGCCTGGTAACTTACATCCATCTCCAGAATTACTAGAACCAGCCAAAATCACTAACGAAGTAATGTTAGTCGTTTATACTATGCTTAACCTAGGCAGGGACCACTCCCTCTGCCACCCAAACTCAAGGCTTCCCGTAGCCTTTTTTCCGTCCAAATACAACTGATATAAGATGTAGTATAATTTTTCTCATAACTTTGCTTATGAACAGCGAAGCTCACATAAGACTTCAATTGGAGAAGTTTGCAAGCTCAATCTCGTTAGTGCTTACACATGGGTGAATGGATTTAACCCTATTAACCAATGTCTTGTGGGGTAGATAGATATTACAATTTCATTCTAGTTCATGAAAATGTGATGAAATGTATTTAGCATCCAGGAGGAGTCAAATGGCAGCTCCTGTTTTATTTTCTTGACATTCAACTGTTTCTACCTACAAATTGTTTTCACATGATCATGCCTCTAACTTTTCTGTAATCATGCTCCTCTCTTCCGAAAATGATAGTTTTTCTTCTACGTCATGAGTAATACATACATTTGAAGCACATCTGTTGTCCCTGTCATGCAGAAAGAACTTGTTGAGCTATTTGTTATGTGTCATAGTCAAATGGAGGACATCGTGCCGAATGATGTAGCTGTAAGGTATTCTTGCTTCTCAAAAGGATTTTAATGGCTTACACACTGAGTGTATACATCATCTAGTTTCTGTGAAGTGATCTTAGTGACAGAGCTATTCTGTCGTGATCTAAGCATCCCAATGATCACCTCCAGTTCTTTTTCGGCCCAATGCTTGTGTCAGGTTAGTTGCTTTCAACTTGGGTTACCTCCCTGGCGGTGACAAAAAGCTCATTACCAGGTCTGAAACAACTGTGCTTGCATTAGAGGCTGCTAAGAGAATCTTGGCACCTGGCGGACTCATCAGCATTGTAACTTATGTGGGCCATCCCGGTGGAAGGTGAATTCTTGAACCTTATGTTCGTTTTTCAGCTGAAAGTATTCCTATTTCTATTGTTTGAGATTCTTCGTGTAGCCGCTTGCTGACTATATGTTCAAGCATCTTGACTATATCAGTTCGATAGCTTTGAGTCAATGGCCTTTCTCATCATCCAAATGATGACCTCTGTATAAGCAACGTAGCTGTATGATTATCATTTGTTTATCATCGCGCGTGTAATGGTCTTCTATTTCCAATGGTTCTATACTATGTTACAAAAATACTTACATTTGTTTATCATGTAGGGAGGAGTTTGAGAAGATTGAAGGTTTTGCTTCCGGATTACCGGTTGAGAGTTGGAACTGCTGCAAACTACAACTGTTGAATCGCCCGCTAGCTCCCATACTGATATTTTTGTTCAAAAGATAGGACAGGTATTATGTGTTACCGTAATGAGACTTGGTATCATGTTTCTGAGGTTACATGCCTAATAAGTTGTAAAGGTATATCAGAATGCTCTTTTCATGCATTATCGTCGTAGATAGTGCTGCCTTTGTCGTAGCCTCGTAGGAGTACTACCTATACATCAAACAGCAGCTGTATAAATACTTGTCCTCATTTTTGGCAGTAATGCCGATCTCAATTCTCATTTTAGGGAATGCAGTGAAGTCCCAAAGACCCAACCGTAGAGTTGGTGATATATTATTTTCAATATTTTTTTTTTTGGAAATATATTTGTTTTTTCCAATTCCCATCGTTGTATAAGGTTTAGGGAATGCACACAAAACTATTTTGGGCAGTTAAGGGAACATACACACTAGTCAATATATTACTGCTAGTTTTTGCATATATATGCCTCATAGATTATCACAAGTTAAATATAATACAAGAGGTAGAGAAATCAACTCTCAAGTCTAAGCTCTTAAATCTTAAAGTATTACACTTAGAAGATCATGAGTGGTGTGATGAGCCTAATTGAACTACTCGATCGTGTCACTGATGCATCATATGTACCACTATATGTTAAAATACTCCTTGAACTATATTCGAAGTTTCTACGACATCAAAGGTTAAGTGTGTCGTAGCAACTTCGGGTATAGTTCAGGAGGATTTTATGCATTATCCCCTTTAAATAACAACAAGATGACTGAACTGAGCTGCCAGTAACTAGTGTCCCTTCATTTCTAGGTAAGAAGACAATCAAGTTTTAGTTCTAGATGCAAAATATTACTACTACTATACAGTCTTTTTATTACCTGGGCTAGCTAATGAGTATAGTAGGAGTAATAGATACTATTGATGTATAAATGGAGGTTAAAAAGGCCTAGCTGTAAAGACTAAACTTGCATGGTGTTATTTTGGTCTTGTGCGGTAAAATCGTCGCAACATTCATAATAATTAGCTCCAGTATACGTAGTAGTACTAGTTTGAGTTAATCCGAGTTCAATTTCCAAGTATCTCAACCACTTTTGGCATTCATCATATTTATCTGACGAGCTTTCGTGTGTATAATGAGGCGCCTGCAGCTGAGAGTGATCAGAGTGCAGATTGATGTCCAGTATTTTGGAGTAGTCTAAATCAGGACTCAAATCAGTATCCAACATGTCCCAGAAATCAATATCTGCCCCTGCTGAATCTGATGGTATTTCATTAATCACCTGATCTTGGTTGTCGCGAGCCTCTGCTGCGCGAACGTGATCAGCACTCAAGTTGCAGAGGTTTAATGATCCATAGGAAGAAGTTGGAGAGCAAGAACCTGCTGCAGGTGCTGTGGCTTCTTCAACTAAACTAGTAGCAACATCTATATATTGACTCTTATTGTTGGTTTCAAATTCTTCTTTAGTAGTAGTATTGATCTTGATATCTTTCTTCAATATCCCTACTTTTTTCTTCAAATGAGTATTCCATACATTTTTTATCTCGTTATCAGTTCTTCCCGGCAAATAAGACGCAATCTTTGACCACCTGCAGTTATTAATATATGTGATTAGTGGTGGCAAAATGGACAAAAAAAAAGTTATCTGTCCATATTATCCACTAAAAAATGGGATAAATAATAATCTTATGGATAAGACCCATATTATCGACTTAGAAAATGATAACTAATGAATTTAACTTTTACATTTGTAAATTGGGGGTTTCTCAAGCTTGAGAGACTACAGCGTTTTTGGGCAAGCTTCTTTTGAGACCAAAGCGCTTCTTCTTTTTTTCTTGTCAAAAGTGCTTTTTTCTTCTTCTAAAATTAAGGTGTTTGGCCAAGCTTTTGAAACAAAACAAAAAATGCTTTTGAAGGGAAGCTGAAGCAGTTTTGGAGAAGCACAAAAAAGTAGCTTTTCTCCGACAACTCTTTTTTTGAAAAATACTTTTGAGAAAAATACATTTAAAAGTATTTTTTTAAAATTTGGCCAAACACTAATTGCTGCTAAGAAGTTTTTTTCAAATTAATTAACCAAACACGAATTGCTTCTCACTAAAAGTACTTTTGAGAAAAAATACTTCTCAAAATAAGCTGATTTTTGCAGCTTGACCAAACGGGTTATAAGAATTCTCCCAAAAGTGATCATATGAAAGTCATGTATGGTTACCAATTCATTCGTCGGTTTAACTTATTTTCTATCCGTATTAAATATAAGCTGGGTAGGATAATTTATCCGTTTTTACATTACTCGTTTTCGACCCAACCCGTCGGTTTGCCACCCTACATGTGATGAATAATTTCAGACCAAAGCAAAGACACTATTTATTTGTATATACCTGTTCCCCAAAGAGTCATGTAGTTTAATTATGGTGTCTTCTTCTTCTGGACTGAAATTCCCTCGCTTTACGTCAGGTCTCAAGTAGTTAATCCACCTCAACCGGCAACTCTTTCCACACCTCAGTAACCCTATATTATGAATCAACAATATTGACATATTTAATAAAATGAGTTTAACTTTCGTAAAATAATTTTTACACTATCCGGTCACTGAACATACTATATGTAAGCGAGAGTAATTATATAATGTTACCTGCTACAAGCCTACAACAGGTTAAAAAAACATTGAATGTTGCAAACATTCTTTATATTCTAGTGTATATAAGTTAAATTCTTTAATTTTGAAATACTATTAGAGGATAATGGATATGCTATGTAAGAAATTATTTTTTAGTTCGGTGTACTAAACTCCCGTTACGTACGGGGTTCGAGGAAGAGCCGGACCACAAAAATCTATTATACGCAGCTTTACCCTGCATTTCTGCAAGAGGCTGTTTCCACGGCTCGAACCTGTGATCACCTGATCA
Organism: Nicotiana paniculata; assembly: GCA_005239505.1. Taxonomy (NCBI): domain Eukaryota; kingdom Viridiplantae; phylum Streptophyta; class Magnoliopsida; order Solanales; family Solanaceae; genus Nicotiana; species Nicotiana paniculata. The sequence continues at coordinate 104,029 of ML303407.1, read as the reverse complement.
CATGACAATAACTTTACCAGTCACGCCACGACTACGTACGTAGGAGAACTATTCTCTAGCCCGGTACACTAAGCTTCCGCTATGCGCGAGGTCCGGGGAAGAGCCGGACCACAAGGGCCTATTATACGCAGTCTTACCCTACAATTTATGCAAGAGGCTGTTTCCACAGCTCGAACCCGTGACCTCCTGATCACATGACAACAACTTTACCAATCACGCTAAGGCTACGTACGTAGGAGAACTATTCTCTAGCCCGGTACACTAAGCTCCCGCTATATATGCGCGGGGTTCGGGGAAGGGCCGGACCACAAGGGTCTATTATACGCAGCCTTACCCTGCATTTCTGCAAGAGGATGTTTCCCCTGATCACACGACAAAAATTTTATCAGTCACGCGTATGGGAACTACAAATATTACCAGCTTGTTTGGGGAGGGATCGCCAGTTGCCATGGCCATTTTTTTGAATGAAAGAAATAAGCTTCAAATCTTCAGCAGGAGTCCATGGCCCTTTCTTCACCTTACTTTTATCACAACAAGGTGCTCTTCCTTTACCCATCGATGATCAATCTCTCTCTCTCTCTATATAAACTTACAATTCACATATGTTGGTTTTGTTTCTCACCCCTCCTCTCCTTTATATATATCTCCACACACACACACACATATATATATAGTCATAAAGATGTCTTAATCTATGACAAGATTATGGAAATAGAAGTGGGGCCCTCTTAAGAATTTCAAGTGTGATAAATGGACTGGAATATTCACTACTTTTAATTTACTAGTATTTGCAAATTCAAAAGATATCCATCCTTCTAAGTCAAACTAGATAATTCTCTTTGTTTTCTAATAAATAGAATCGACTTAAACACTTGTTTTATCAACGTACTACTGTAGTGGGATGAGTTAGAATGTATCAGGTGCATTCTTAATCAAGAGTCTCGTGTTCGCATTCGAAATTAAAGAGTTTTTTAAATTTTTATGATATATATATATATAAAAATATCGCTCCAGTATAATAAGTAAGTTTTGTGCGACAAGCTCGAGGTAGAAAGCATGCAAGGGGTTTTGAACTTACAACCTCCCACTAATAATAGATGGATATGCTCGCAGGGGTAACGAGTTGGTTGAGTAGGTTTTTTAACGTGTTGTTGTAGTGCGATGGTTAGAATATATCGGTGCATCCTTAATCAAGAGTTTCGTGTTCGAACTCGCAAGAAAAGAATTTCTTGGATTTCAAATATAAACATCGTTCCAGTGTGATAGACAAGGCTCGTGCGACGAGCTCGAAGTAGAAAGCATGCAGGGAGTTTTGAACTTAAAACCTTCCATTTGGGAGATCTCCTCCTCAACCAACTCGACTACCCTTGCGAGCATATCCATCTACTATTAGTAATATCAATTTCAGCGTTCCTTTTGTTTAAAATTCATTGTTTTTATTGAAGTAATATTACATCTTACTATAAGCTAATTAAAACCTGTTAAATTTTACATCATAAAAAACAAAATTGTAATGCACGAGCATATCATTTCCACCCTAACAAAACTCAAAATACATACTGCAACATATATAAACTCGATTTTACATTAATTTGGTTCAACTAGAATTAATATTTTGTAAATAATGGATGCAACTAATTTCCAAGAACAAGTTAAAATCTAAAAAGTCGGCGAATATATAATATTTTACTCCATTCATATATAATATATATTTAACCAAGAATAATCAGTATATAATATATTTATACCGGCTAAGAAAAATACCAGTTTTTTGTGTAAAAAATCCAAAAAAAAACGAGATATTGCAATCCACAAAATGTCCAAATAGGTTAAACTATTTCCAAGTAACAAAAAGCCAACACGTCTTATTCTGTTGAGTCGTACTTTTCAAAGATTAGTCTTAGATTATCTTACCTACATTAGACCAAGAGAGGACATCAAATTCTTGACAAATTATTTGTGTTTCACACACAGTTAGGTTGGTAGGATTTTCTAAAACGTTGAACGTTTGGACATCAACATATTCCTACTTTTTTGTCCTACTTTTAGTGCTATGTTTAACTAGATCATGCCAGCGCTTTGGTTACGGGTTCAACCGAACTTAATTTAGTCCACTTATTCTGGACTCTGATTTTGTTTAAAAATAGATTTTTCTCGTAAATTATATTATATTTCAAGATATGTTATACATTGTTGGTTTGTTTAACTATTGCAATAGAGATATGATAGCCGTTGCAGTAGCCCGGAAAATAACCGTCATAATATATTGTTATATGTTTGATAGTTGTCTTAAGAAATTCATTTTGTATATACAAATTATTAATTTAGAACTCACTAACTTAAAAGGATTAAGATCTTCAACTCATAAACTTTAAATTCTGACTCCACCTATGATCCTGCTTTCATATACAAACTGCTTTTGTCTTAATTCCCTGAACTAGTAAAATATTTCAAACTTGTTTGGAATTAAAGGGTTAAAAAGAATAACAAATTGAAGCATATATATTATATATAAAACATCTAGGGCATTTAACTGTTTAACAGAAAAGAACAAAGATAGGTTAACAAGCATTTGAAAAGTTTAGGTGATCCACCAGAAAACGAAAAGTAACAAGAAATAAAAAGAGAGATGCATGGGCCATGCAGTTTCACAATTTTTAAATGATAGAGAAAATAAAAACGGATAAGGAAGAAGCAGCATTAATTAATTAAACTATTGCATGCCACTATTTTCAGGTGGTATTTGTACGTCATAACCATGGTAATTACTAATTGATTAATTACTCAAGTTATATTCTTATAAGCCGTCTTTTCTCTCCCTAAATGTGGTTTTAATTTGAGAATGCAGTTTAGGATTTAGACTATAGGGAGAGAAAAGACAAGGTCCCGGACATGGTCATAACTTAACTAATACATATATACGCTCGTCATCTCGTATTTACTTAGTTCTCAAATCAAGCAACGAGTAGCAAATAAATCGCCTATGGGGAGAATTTCCTCTTACAAGGGCAGACAAGAGACTTAACTCTTCTTGGGAACATGTTCAACCTTCTAAAACTGTTTTTCCTTTAAAATCCACCACCAAACGACTAGAATCTAATCAAACAGTACTCAATAAGGTCAAATAAGACTATAGAAATCAATCCCAAACAATAAAGTTTTAATCTTTAATCAAATCTCTAAAAGTCAACCCAAACCCACATAGGAAACACTCGAATCTAATGGTAGATCTCGTTGACCAATGACCCCACGAGTCTAGCGCAAACTACTCCCAAATATGGGTCCGCACGACCAAAGATCACCCGAGAGACAGAAAACAACGCTTGGTTTTAGAGTCCTTGTTTTTCATAGCCAATTCAGCTGTTAATTATTTGTTTTAATGACGACATTGTTTGATTAATTAGAGTCCGTGGAAATAGCCTCTTGTAGAAATGCAGGGTAAGGCTGCGTACAATAGACCCTTGTGGTCCGACCCTGTAATGATCCAACCGGTCGTTTTGACCATTTACACTTCACTCGGTAGTTTGCGGACATGAGCAGATCCATATGATGTATTATGACTTATGCGGATCGTCGGTTTTGAGTTTTCGATTATTCGTAATCGGTTTGGAAGAATGAGTTCATAGTTGAAGCTTTAAATTTGAAAGAGTTGACCAAGTTTGACTTTTAGTGAATTTGATCCCAGAACGGAGTTTTGATGGTTCTGGTAGGTCCGGATGGTGATTTTGGACTCGGGCGTGTGCCCGGATTTATGTTTGGGTGTTTCTAGAAGGTTTCGGCACAAGTTGGCAAAAATTAAAAATTTGAAGGCTTAGAAAGTTCATAAGTTTGACCGGAAGTTGACTTTGAGGATATCGGATTCAGATTATGGTTCTGGGAATTTGAATAGCTTCGTCATGTCATTTGGGACTTGTGTGCAAATTTTGGGTTCATTCTGGGATGACTTAATATGTTTTGGCGTGTGTTTTGAAAATTTGAAAGTTCAAAGTTTATCAAGTTCGATTTGAGGTGTGATCCGTCATTTTGATGTAGTTATGTGTGATTTGAGGCCTCGAGTAGTCCATGTTATGTTATGGGACTTGTGGGTATAATTGGACGGGGTCCCGAGGGGTTCGGGCGTGTTTCAGATCGACTTCAGACCATTTTTCTTCATGTTGTTATTGCTGAGGAGCTGCTGGTTCTTGTGTTTCGCACCTGCGATGGATATTGCGCAGGTGCAATGGCCGTAGATGCGAGCCAAGCATCGCATGTGCGAGGTTTCATTGAGGAGTGAAGGTCCGCAGGTGCGGTGGAAATCGCGCAGAAGCGCTACCGTAGATGCGGTCATGGCCATCGCAGAAGCGGCCTGTCTCGCAAATGCGAGCCCTTTTCCGCAAAAGCGAAGGTCGCAAATGCGTCCACCTATCCGCAGGTGCGAAAGTGCTGGGCGTATGGGCGTGCACCCTGTGAATTGGGACTCGGTTGTTCCCATCGCACTGTATAGTGGCCCTATTTTGTTGATATTTGTGTTTCACCATGTGATAAAGTATTTGGGCTGTCAATCTTGCTAAATATCATGTTTAGGCTTTTATGCTGATGTTGTTAGGACCCATAGTGGTCGTTTCTTGCTGTCATCTCATAGATTTCATTGATATTTTGTACTCAGTCATATTCATGCATTCATATCATATCCCAGTCTCAATGTTGTTTATTGATTCATCACATCATTGTTGTCGGGCTAGTTTCATGACATTGTGAGCCCGAGAGTGAGACTGGAGAGATTGATGGCTGAGTGAAGCTGAGAGCCTGATTATGAGTGACAGTTATGGGATCGGGCTGCACGTCGCAACATGTTATATTAATTTATGCCTGGATCTAGCTTATGATAGCGCTTGGGCTGTAGGAGCCCCTCCGGAGTCTGTACACCTCCAATGAGCGCGGTTGATTATATTGAGGGATGGATCTTCCCTGGACATGGATCTTGTCCGAAGCATTTATATACTTGGAGATGGATCTTCTCCATGGGCCGAATTGGATTTTATATACTTGAAGGATGGATCTTCCTTGGGCTGTATGTGCCATATACAATATCGAGTGGTCGAGCATGATGAGTGATAAGTGTGAAACAGTGATATTGAGTACTCTGAGAGTGTGAGTACATGATTCATCTCCTAAAAACATGGCATTTCCATGCACACATGACATACATGCATAGAGATGCATTGTTCCTCATATTATATGGTATCACGTCATTTATGACTCATTATGCACATTGATATGTGAGTATAGGGAGGTATTTTATACTTGTTATTCAGGGAGAAAATGAAGCATTTTTATTTATTGTAGAAAGGATATTTGGGAAATTACAATTTTCAGACTTACTCGTACTTTTGGCATTTTTGGTAAGAGGTTTGGGTTTTTTCACGGAAATACTTGAAATGCATGACCATTTTCTGGAACTGTAAACGAGCTAAGCGCTTTTGCTTCAGAGATACTTTTTATTACTTATATTATGCTGTTATGAACTGTTGTAGAGTATCGGTATTGGACCCGACCTTGTGATAGCTCGTCACTGCTTTTAATCTAAGGTTAGATTTGTTACTTACTCAGTATGTGGGGTAGGTTGTACTGATGCTATACTTCTGCATTTGCGTGCAGATGTTGGCTGTTGTTGTTGTTGTGTTCGCTGGTTGCTAGATTTGAAGATGTACCCGCGTCCCAGTTGCAGCTGCCTCTGTTGTTCGGGGTAGCCTTAGATTATAAAGTTCTGTTTATGTACTTTTCAAACAGACTATGTATGTATTTTATTTCCACTTTGTAAATTTTATTTTTAGAAGCTCATGATTTGTACTACCAGTCCTTGGGGAATGTGCAATATTTAAATGATTTCTTTTGTTTAATTGTCTTATTAATATAATTGAATCTGGATAGATGTTAGTTGGTTTACCTAGCGGATTGGGCTAGGTGCCATCACGACTAGTGAATTTTGGATCGTGACAGACCCTTCTTCGGATCCGCGCATAGCAAAAATTTAATACATCGGACTGCCCTTCTATTATTTGCTTAATTAGATTATGACCACTTGAGGATGTTGTTTAAGGTCTACTTTCTATAATCTCTTCTTTTTTCGTCTTTTATATGAACCTTGGGATTTTAGTTCCTGTAGAGCTTGATTTGCAGTATAGTTTGTACTAGACAAAAAGAAAAGAACAAACATATCATAGGGAGTAGCCACTTGTACCAAGACTTAAAATGCCACTTTTTAGTATATTATCATTAAACATTAAAAACCAACGACATGATCAGTCTAAACTAGAGGTGGCAGACAGACGGATCGGGCGAATATGAGTGGGATTAAAAATAGGTTATATAAAAACGGATAAAATATTCGATTCGTCAATATTTAATACGGATAAAAAAAATTAGTTAATCAATGAATAATATGTATAAATAGCACGAACTAGACAGTTTTTGAACTGATACTTGAAAAATAATCAACGTGCATATAAACTTCCAGCATATTATATTGAAACTCTAGCATATGATTTCAGTATAATATATTGGATTGTGAAGCTCCTACAAATAAACATCCAGCATATTATGTTGGAATTCCGACACATTATTAACGGTGTTTTTGTTCAGATTTTATCTTTACATGAAAAAGTGGCTAAATTTTAATTAATTTTGAAACTGTGACTATATTTCAATTACCAATTGCAAATGAGACTATTTCTGATTCCCCCCTCCCCCTCGAATGTGGATACATATTATCCATGAATTCTTGAATGTGATCATTTTCTTTAGAGGATTTTTAGTTTTACAAATTTGAAGAACCTACGATTCGAGTCTTTGCCAATGTAAAAATGAAACCTATTAGTTATTCATTATGTATTCTTTTAAAAAGATTTATTATCCAATTCATTATTCAGTGAATAAAATGAATGAATAATTATTTTTATAATTTATTTTTTCACCACTAGTCTAAACATACTGGAATTGAGAAATTAAGAATGATCGAAAAGTCATCAATTGGAAACCATCACATTAAATGCCATATCCACCTTGTTGGAAAAAATAACAAACACTTGGCACGTACTAATAATTTTGAAAAATACTTTTTCATTACTGATTTGGTGTGGTGTCAGTAAACATACCATTTGACTTCTTTTCCCCTTTTTTCCTAAGAAGAAAGAAAGATTATGCATTACATGAACATTAGTGGCGAAACTAAAGAAACTAAATTTTTTTTAAGGGTATTCAAATTTAAAAAAATAAAAAAAATTTCCAAAAAAAGAGTGTTAGTATATTTTATATACTTTTAAAATATAATATTTTACTTCTGTATATAGTGTAATTTTTTGACGAATGATCGTCTGACCAGTGATTTCACCGCTGTATACTTGGGAGTTAGGTTAATGCGTGGATTTGGTTAGGAGGGTGACCAGTTAAGTGTCTGAAAAAACGTACGTAACCTTTTGACACGCATCAAACTTGTGTCAGTCACATGGATATTGAAACTATTATACATAATCTTATTAAAAATATTACTACTGCCCTATGTACTTAAAAATAATGCCAAACTTTCATAAATCTATGTCACTAATATCTGATTCCGACACTCATCAACAAAAATATTTTTAATCAATTTCTTATATTTGGTTTCTACTGCCATTCTTCTGCTCGATTTTTCTCACAGTATTAATATATATATGTCTTAATAATGTCCTGCTTATCTTTATTTCATTTGAGGCAAAGAGATTGTTTCTAATAGTCCTCGGCACAAAAAAAAAGAAAGACATTTTCTAATAGGTTTGAAAAATACTCACCGTAAATGAATTAAAATATAACATCCGATCTATCATGCATTAATCTTTGCTAACAAAATAAAGTATAATTAGATAATTTTGAATTTTCTAGTTTCGTCACTGTGTGAGCAGGAAGGGGCCGCAATGGATGATAACACATTTTCTCCTCACTTTTTCAATGGTTCCTTTTTAATAGTTATGACCTTCTTAGCCAGTTTGTTTTAACACATTTGATCTTTTTATCACACAATAAATATTATTCAAAAGAGCATTGACGAAAATGTGTATTACTCATCCTTATAAATGAGAAACATCGTTTCGTCATATACTTTCCGAAAGTAAAGTTTGAAAACTGTTATATGCAGTAATAAAATAGAAGAATTAACCCAAATAGTTGCCCACCCAATTATTTAAACTAAAAATATTACGAATATATAATGTATGTATTATCGAGTATAATTAGTATATAATCTACGTATACCCCAGTTAGAGGCGGATCGAGGATTTTAATAAGGTGAGTGCACTGTTGGAAAGAAGTGCATCTAAAATTTATATTTGACGGGTTTAACTTTTGTCTCTTACCATGAATCCATTTTAGTTTTGAAATTATAGGTTCAAAATTATATATTTTTTTAAAATTTTAGTAATTTTTACATTATATTCCATGCTGAAAATAAGACCGTTCGCAGTGGGATTTGTACCGCCAATATCACTTGTAAATGTGCACCCAATAATAATTACACCTTAAGGGGGTGTTTGGATTGAATACAGCTTATGCCGCGATAAGTTATGCTGAGATAAGTTATACTGTGATTAGTTATGCTGAGATTAGTTATCCTGGTATAGTTTTTTATCCACTGTTTGGTATGTTGTATTAAAAATGACAATTGCATAATTTCTAAGAACAAGGTATAAGTTATCCCGACACTAATTACCTTATCCTCTACAAGGTATAAGTTATCCCGGTACTAATTTTAATCCCAGGATAACTTATACCAGGTTTGTTAACCAAACAAAGTATTAAGGTGATATTAAATTTTTATACCAGCAATATACCTTCTTATACCTCATACCACTGTTTGGTATGTTGTATTAAAAATGACAATTACATAATTTCTAAGAAAAAGATATAAGTTATTCCGGCACTAATTATCCCACCGTCTACAAGGTATAAATTATCCCTCTACAAGGTTTACGTGAACCCATACCCCTCAAGCTGGATACACCTCCGATACCAACTAAAAATAAATAAATACTAAAATGGACAAGCTATTTGTGTAAATTCCAATAAAATATGTCAAACGTATTACCAACATTTGTGGGTTATAAAACTAATGAATGGATTTTCTATGTGAATTTGCAGCTAGTCTTTGAATTTAGAAAGACATCTTTCTTAAAATATACTAACCCATAACACTTTAACATCAAGTGAATTTAGTCGTTTGAACTTTTTAAACACATGAATATTTCTAAGTATTCACACATTGGCAGGTAAAAGAATCCGTGCAGTATTAGGATTACTGTACTTTTGATTTGTGTGGTTGGGAGGGGACGGGGAGTAAGGGTTTTTCTACCGTTTCTTGAAGAGAGTCAATTTTTATATTTTATGTTGGTAGGTAGAATCCAAATAGGTGAAAGGACGGCAGAAAAAAATGAGACCATTTTTGACAATTCTTGTTCCAGGGTACTGCCACCAACACTTAATGGTTGCACCATTTTTTGACAAGCTAAAGCCAAATTTCCAATATAATTATACAAACTATGACAATGATGGGAGTTTGCTTACTTGGTGAACTCCCCGCCTTCCACAGTTGAAGTGACAAGTTCAAACGTATGAAGAACATAATACCTCGTGTATTCCCACAAATAGGGTCTAGGGAAGACGGTAGAGAGGTTATTTCCATTAGACCCTCGGCTCATGGCATGCATAATCAAAGCAGGAAAAAAATTGGGCAGTAGTGATGACCCATTGGGTAAAACTTAATAATCATGTAGCAGCTTCACCAAGCCATAGGGAATAAGGGAGATCAATCTGTAATACACATTGTTGCTCTTGGGTGACATGGTTTGCAGCAGAGCGATTATGTGCATATTTAAAAAGGAGTAAACCGCTATCGGTTGCAGCAAGAAATAAAAAAGAACTATAAATAGCAAATTAAGAACGAGTCCAACACAAATAAGGGCAAGTCAATCACAACATATTCAACCACAAGTTTTCCGGTTTATCCCAATAGTAAATCAGCAAAAGAAAAAAAGGAAAGGGGGAGGGAATGTTTATCCCAAATTCAAGGAATAAAGACAGGACACATATGTTTCCACCAAGTTAATTGCTACTTAGAGTCTGCCACCCCTTAGTGCAAGAACAAGGTGAAGAACAGAACCACCTTCGATGTTGTAATCTTTAGCCGTCTTGTCATCTGCCAACTGTTTTCCAGCATAAATAAGCCTGCAATAAACCATAGGCACAAAAGTAAAACCAGTGTCATAAACTGCCGAACAGAAATAAAACAACAAAATGAAGAAGGTACTTGTATAACGAGCTTAACGTGTAGGTAAAATGAGAAGTTCACAAAAATATTCACTTAGGAACAAGTTAGATATCTCTTAGTCACTATTTACTTTCTGTCTATAAGACAAACCGAAATGAAAGTGAAATCAAAGAACAACCCAATCAGTACCATGGAATTCTGCGAACTAAGAAAATGTATTTCAGTAAAAGCCTACCTAATGTACTAGATAATGACCATGATACACAACGAAAGTCTGCCAAAAGTGTTACAGAATAGAATTATGTTTTTTCATATTTTCTGTTATTTCGAACACATAAGATACGACACACTGACTGAGGGCTTACTCATAAGTTGTCTTTTGACATTCACCGTCCCTTCTAAGAAAGGGAAGAAGCTAAGCAGTCCAAATTACTATAACAAAGTGCATTTTAGTTATACGGTCAATTTGCAAGAAAACCATTTTAAAAAACCAAGACTGTAAGCAATCTTTTTCTCCACAGAAGAGAGATAAGATTGAAACTTGACCAAAAAAGGAAAGAAAAAAACATTTGGATGCCCACCATTATTCTGAGGCATGCCAGCAAGAAACTATGAAATTTGGCTGATGAGAGAAAATGCAGACAAAAGATTTATAAGCTTCATCAGACCTGCTGAATTTTCTAGACGGTGTCTTAACCAGTGCAGAATGGCAGATGCAAGAGCTGTTAGACCCGTTGAATGTTCACAATGCTCTTAAAATATGCCAGCATTGCCAGTTCTATAGAACTTGCATTTTTTACATATTTTTCAAGTCATTAAGTCTTTAATTGTATGCTTGTCAACTGAACCACACAAAAGTTTAATTGTATTCTCCAAAGAGTATGTGGTATGCCTCAAAAACATTTTATTACAATATGGACCTAAGGGCTTCACATTCCCTTTATCCTTGAATACACTGCATTCTAAGCAACTCATATGTGACATTCAATTGACACAGCTATGAATTGTTATAATTATGAAAATGGCCAAAGTAAAAGATTGCAATAAATCAAGTCTAGGAGGAGCATTTAATAGTAGTAGTTATTACAGGGAATGACAGAAATACCAGGCAACAGAAACATGACAACCTGCAGAGATTTAAAAGATAAGTCCAAAAGAGATTCATAGGCCTGGCACACAGCATCACTCATACAACATTGCCACTCTTTTGGTCACATGGTGAGGGTGAGAGGAGGTATGGTGTGGGGGAACAGGAGCAAAAACAAGCACCGGAGACCACAAATCTGTGGTATTCAAATTGATCGAAATAAAAGAAATACAAACCTTTGCTGCACAGGAGGTATTCCTTCTTTCTCCTCAACACGTTCCTTAATCCGATCAATGGTATCGTTGGGTTCAATGTCAATCTCAATTTCCTTCCCAGTGAGAGTCTTCACCTTGATCATAGTTCCTCCCCTGAGCCTCAAAACAAGGTGAAGAGTTGATTCTTTCTGAATGTTGTAATCAGCCAGGGTCCGCCCATCTTCCAACTGTTTCCCAGCAAAAATCAGTCTCTGCTGATCAGGAGGTATGCCTTCTTTATCCTGGTAAGCAACACATACAGTATCTTGTCAGCTCTAAGTAAAAAGAAAAGAGCACATGACTAACTAATGCATGTTAGCATGAATGCCAGCATTTAACAAATACAACAAAAGATAAGTGGACAAAATCAAGGCAGTGCAGGGCAGACAGGGAAAGCAGGAGAAGGGAAATCTGAAACAACACCTCGCTATCCAACATGCAGCAAATCACATATTACGGCAGTTAGAAGTCCATATATGCACAATTGTAATTCAAGGACCTTCATTTAGCTTTGATAGGGAGTCAATGGTTATAAGCTTTTCCTTATGGGTTATGGTGGGCTCTTACATTTTGTGGGTCTTCTTAGAGGTCATATTTTGGGACTGCACGTATTTGATAGTATTAAGGTTGATTTCAAATTCAAATAAACTATAGTTACCAAATCAAAGACCAAGTATAATCTTTACCCATACTTGATCAGGTTTCTCGTAGCCCTAAAATAGAAAAATGCCCATGGTTGGGTGAGCATAGAGTTCTAGCACCAGGGAAACAACATATCTCTATGCCTACACAAAAAATGGCTACACCTAAGCCAAAAGAATGGAAAGAGCAACTTCAGGACATACTTGACAAGGGATTCATTAAACCGAGTGGCTAAACAAGATAAAGGGCTTCAAAACAAGCTCCAAAATGGTGAGTATCTGGTAACATCATCCTAAGGTAGTAAGGAATATCATCAAGAGCATGGTAGCACCAATTCCCACGAGGGAACAAGTACATAAATGAATTAAAAATATCCTATCAAGGTCACCTAAACATACAAGCACATAATGGAGATTTCAGGTGATCCCAATACTATAAATATCATCTAGTCACGACACCGGTGCCCAGAGGCATTGTCTCAAATTTTTATGTTTACGCATCCAAACACAAAGCTGATATTCATATCCACACTGCATAAGCCCTAGAAACACACAGGACAAGTCAGTCATCTTCATTTTGGGCTAAGATGGTCCATGCCAGCTACTACTGTTGAGTTATTAAAATCTTGGAACAACAATGGAGGCTCAGTGAGACAGAAGACAAGGTGGACATTGATACCTGCTTGCATATGGTGGACAATATGGAAGCTCAGTGAGACAGAAGACAAGGTGGAGATTGATACCTGCTTGCATATGGTGGACAATATGGAAGGAGAGAAACTCAAGAATGTTTGAAGACAGATACAATTCCATTCAGGATGTCAATATGAACTTTATTCTTCTATTTCATTTTTGGTGTAAAGAAAGTCTTGTAGAGGATACAGAATCTTTGATAGACATGTTAGGCTCTTTGTAGTTAATATAGCTCAAGATTGATCTACTACCCCTTGTACATATTGCGTCGCACTGCCTTACTGTTTTTTCCTACTAATACAAATGTTACCATTCTCAAGAAAAAAGTCAGTCGTCTTCACGTAATGCACATTCACTCCAACAACATCTTGAGGAGGATTTCAAAAGAGAAACAGGGAAAAAACCTTGGAAAGTGCAACAGGGATTTTATTTGTACAGACAAGGTGATACATACTCCAAAATGAATATTTATTAAAAAATAAAAAGATTTCCGGATAAATAGCAACACATGATTAGTGTACATGAAACTATTAAGTCTTACTGAAAAGAACAAATAATAAGATATCTTAACTCCAGCAGCCATCAATATCACAAATGACAACTACAACATCCACAATCTACATTCTAGTGTCTTTGTGTCATTGCAGGTTTATCTGTCTGTTTTCTATCTAATTTGGTGAACGTATGCATTTACAATCTTGTACAATTACATCCAGTACATACTTAATTCAATATATTTAACCACTTGTAGGGATGCAATAGTCAAGTTTCTTTTTTTTGATAAAAAAAAAAAAAAGAGTTGAAAGTGATGTAGGTAACCTAAAAGAGGTTATCACTCATAACTTGGACATCAACTTGAAGTACATATCCCCTTTTTGCACAGTTATGACAATCCACAAGAAGCCATAGGCACATTAGGTGTGCCCATAAGCCTGTATCAGTTGAGTTTCCAAAACCAGTGCTTTTTGGAATTTTTTTTACACCATATAAGGAATTGACAAAATATAGCATAAGGGGAGCAAATTCCAATTCTCATCCCCGCAATTGAAAGATCAATTGATTTCGACTAAACACAACACAACGGTATGTTGAGAATTAGCAGGGACGAAAAGAGTTCCCTTTCAACTTCGAATTATCATGTATTCATGACTACCAATTAGATTGTAAGCAGTGCATCTATTAGCAGAATATGTAGTCCACAAAAAACTTAAATTGCAAGACAAATTGCCAAAAACCGTTGAGCTATTATAGCACCTAAGGGTGTGGCCTTGTTCAAGGCTTGGTAGAGAGTATTACCTGGTAACTACGCTGGTGGGAGGTAGCAAATACCCGTGAAATTAGTCGAGGTGAGCATGAGCCGGCCCCAACACCATGATTATTATTATTATTATTTTTAAAAAAAAACGTTGAGCTATTATATGTATCAATCCACACACAATATATACGCAAACAAAAAAGATTGCGCCTTTGATCAGACAAAGAGAAAAACTAAAAACCAGCAATCTTAATATCCAAAACGCCAAAACCCTAATTCATGAAAACAAAACGAAATCCTGAACAATAAAAAGGGGCATAAATTGGAGGGCGAGAATATACCTGAATTTTAGCCTTGACATTGTCAATTGTATCGCTGCTCTCAACTTCGAGAGTGATGGTTTTTCCGGTTAGGGTTTTCACGAAGATCTGCATAATTGATTAATTAATCCTTTTGCTTGCTTTGCTACAGAAACAAAAGAAGTCGAAGCTCGTCCCTTTTACGCTAACTTCGGATGAAATAAGAATAAGAATAACAATAACAATATCGAGCGCTATTTATATGGTTATGTTTTCATTGGCCCCAAACCAAAGAGATTTCTGATTTCTGAATAATGGACCCCTCAGCTATATTCCTTTTCTTTTCTTTAGCTTTGTTTTCTCCTTTCCCCCCCTCTCCTTATGCTATTAGGACTCGGTTTGTTTACTAATTGTCCGTTTGGACATACCGTATGTATACGCTAGAAATCGAATTCGATTTCACTATTCGATCGAGATTAGGATATTGCATTGAAGAGCTGAGACGTCGAGTTTGAAATCGGAGCAGACTTCGAGTAATATCAGGATAGCTTTGTAACGGAAAATGCGAGATATCCGCGATTGGTCGAGGATCGTGACTTGAATCACGGAACGGATCAGATCTATAGTAGTTAATCAATTGTTCATATGATTTCCTTTTGTAATTAAAAGTATACCATAATTAGGATTTCTCTACTATATAAAGAGGAATTTCATTCATCTGTACGCATCATTGCTCACTGAGAAAAATATATACAATTATTTCTTTTTTGCTTATTGCTCTACTTACTATTCATCATAATTGTTCTATTTTTGTCCTTCTTGTGCTACTATCACCTCGAGAATACATCAATTCGAGGTCAAAGATTCAGATTGTTAATAGTTTGATTTATTTTATAGTTTAATTCAGTCATTTACTTTCTCATTTATTAATTGGTATTGAGTGAAATCACATATTCTTAAAACCACAATATAAGTTTAATTGTTATCCAAATTTTAGGGTAAACAGCTTGGCGCCCACCCTGGGGCTAAGGATAATAATGATTATTCAATATTGATTCTGATAACACACACTATTTTACGCTTGATCTTGTCAAGTATTTTTGCTTTCACATTAAAAATATGTCAAACTCACAAACTGCACCTACACATGGTGACAATGGCCTCGGATTTCACGGGGAAAACGACAATGTAATTGCTCCAGGGGTCGAGGTGCCACAAGCAGATCTCGGGGGAGCACCGGTTGCCAACCCAGTCGACGTGAGTTCACACATTGCTTTGAATGCGAATCTAGGCCCGGACCCCGAAAGGAGTATACGCAGAGAAGGTCGATCTGGCGGCCAAGGTGCACAAGGCGGAGGAGATGGAGGAGTCAGTCTCCAAGTGATATTCAAAATGCTACAGGCTCAACAAGCCGCTATTGCACAACTACAAAATCAACATCGAACTCCGAGTGGGATCGAATCGGAAGCCACACGCCGAACTGAGCCAGTACCAAAGGCCGAATGCTAGTGAATCAGGGACTGACCCCGCAATAATGAAGATGCTTGAGGAGCTCACCAAACGAATTGGGTCGAGAGAGAAGAAAATTGAGGCAAATGATAAGAAAGTGGAAACGTACAACTCCCAAGTTGATCAGATTCCGGGGGCACAACCAATTTTGAAAGGAATGGATTCGAAGAAATTTGTACAGAAGCCGTTTCCTCAAGTGCGGCTCTGAAGCCCATTCCCAAAAGTTTCGTATGCCGGATATACCTAAGTACAATGGGATCACTGATCCCAACGAGTATGTCACCTCCTATACATGTGCCATCAAAGGTAACGATTTGGAAGATGACGAGATCGAATCTGTTCTATTAAAGAAGTTCGGAGAGACTCTATTGAAAGGAGCAATGATTTGGTACCAAAATCTGCCGTCAAATTCCATCGACTTGTAGACATGTAATTTTTGACCCTCCCCAAGATTTTATACATTTTAGCGTTTTAATATTTAGTTTAGGTCTAATATCGATATTTTAACTTGTTTGGACTCTTTTACTTTATTTTATTACAAAAATTAAAAAATACAAAAATAGTTTCATTTTTCTCTATTTAATTAAGGTATAGGTATTTTTAAAAAAATATTATTTTTAACCCATTTTTATTTTTAGTATAATCTTTGAAATATCAATATATATAACTTCACGTCATAAGGTAGTTTGTTTTAATTAATTAGGAATCGTTTTACAAATTTATAGTTATTATTTTAGGAATTAATATTTTTAGTCTGGTAGAGTTAAAGGGTCATTTTTAAAGGTAAATTTGGCCAAAATTTGGCGCAATTCAGACCAAGCCCATGATTCCGAAGAAGAAGAAGAAGAAGAAGAAGAAGAAGAAGAAGAAGAAGAAGAAGAAGAAGAAGAAGAAGAAGAAGAAGAAGAAGAAGAAGAAGAAGAAAAAGAAAAAGAAAATAAAATAGTAGCAACAAAGAGTAGTCGTTTGAACTGTGTTTGACCTGATTCTTGTCGTCACAAGATGCGTAGGAAGCCTTATGGTTCGGTCGCACCAAATAAAATATTTCATAATCCCACGAAGTCTGAGTGGGGCAATTCTTTTTAAAAATTCCATAAAAAAAAAGAATCAAATTCCCTTGTTTAGAAGTTCGGGCAAAGTTTTAGAATGGATTCCAAAAGTTGTAAATAAATTAACCTCGTCGTCATGGTTATTTTGAGCCTTTATGATATCCTTTCTTTCAAACCCTGTCCAAAAGCCACATTACAGTCCTAAAATACCTCCCAGATAATCTTTGAGAGTGCCAAGTTAGACATGCCAGGAACATATGATACTTTTACCATGGTTATGCCTTGCCATTTGCAGAATCAGAGGAAATAAGAAGAAAAGAACAAAAATGAGAGTCTTATTGGTGAAAAACTTCACAGGCACCATAAGGCGACGGTGAGTTGAGAGAAAGAGAAAATGAGAGGGGCTTGATGGTGAAAACCCTTTGGGCACTACAAGTCGAATAAGGATCGTGAATCAGACAGGATAATCAGAGCATTGAAGCCCAGTTTCACGGCTTAGAGGTATAACAAGAGTTGAACATTAGACTTGCTTGACAGATTAGGCGGCTTAATCCAAAAATTCATGTCATGGTCATTACAGTTGGTGTCCACATATGATAGGTTTCTACCTTGTAGTTTTCTTGTTAGATATCATGTATTTCCATTGTCCCTCACTTTGTTCCTCTTATTTTGTTCAAGTCCTCTTTTGAGTCAGTTTGGTCAGAACAAGTGAGAAATGACTTCAAAATTTGCAACCATCTTTCCAATTGCACAGAACGGAATCTGGCTAGCACATCAAAGCGACACAAGTCAGGAAAGAACAATATGCGCACTGATTTGATAACAGTTGACGTGCTTTGGGATTCATGTGAAATGCAAAGATTCGGTAAATGTCAATTCATGAGCAGTACATCGGGTATAAGTTATTGGGTTTGAACGGATCAGTGGTGTTTTCATTGATAAGGGTTGGCAGAGAAAGTGGTTAACCAATAACAAGCAAGGTCTTCAGAGTCAAAACCAAGGTTAATCATGGTAAGTGCAGGAGTAATCGCCCTCAATGTCAAGGCCACAAACCAATCACCACATTTTAAACTCACAAGTTTTCTTTGTTTGAAGCAGGGACGAAGACTGTGTCCAAATCAAGCTTGGAAGCTTGAACCTTTCTGGTGTCATGCCCAATTTTGTTAGCACAAAGGCTGTTTGAGAATGTTTTTGTTACCTCTTGGCATCCCCTAGTTGAGAAGATCATCACCTCTCAAGAATTTTCTCTAGTTGAGAAGAACCATACCTCCGAGACATCGCACTAGTTGGGAAGAATCTTTAGTTTTCCTCAAGTTCAGGGGTCCCGCCTGGAAAATAAGGCCAATTTTTGTTTCCTTAAGTCGTTAATCTTTAGTTTTCCTTAAGTTCAGGGGTCCCGCCTGGAAAATAGGGTCAGTTTTAGTTTCCTCCAGTTGTTAGTCTTTAGTTTTTTTAAGTTTAGGGGTCCCGCCTGGAGAATAGGGTCAATTGTTAGTTTCCTTAAGTTTTATTCTCTAATTTTTTTTTTGAGTTCAGGGGTCCTGCCTGGAGAATAGGGTCAGCTTTAGTTAGTCAGACTCAATTTTTAGTTTAATCAGAACGAAGCATGATAGTGACAGAAGAGGGCACCTTCCGCAACAATTCCACGAGCTAACCACCAAGTTTTCAAACTAACAAGATTTCATTTGTTTGAGACAGGGACAAGAAAATTTGTTCAATCTGCAGGGTTCCTCCATAAGGAAAGCATGGTTCAGGGGCAAGGAATTGTCTTCTTTCAGCGGGGATCTTCCAGAAAGAGAGCAGGGCTCAGGTAAGTTCATCTTCAGTTTTCAGGACCCTCCTGGAAAATGGGATTTAGTTTTAAAATTATGAGGACCCTCCTGGATAATGGGATTTAGGTTTTAAATTTTCAGGACCCTCCTGGATAATGGGATTTTAATTTCAAATTTTCAAAGATTTAGTTTTCGAGTTTTCAGGACCCTCCTGGATAATGAGATTTGATTTCAATTTTCAAAGGTTTAGGTTTTAAGTTCTCAGGACCCTCTTGGACAATGAGACTTAGTTAAAATTCAAAACATCCATGAGTAACAAGATCTAGCATAAGCTCTACTTTGAGGAAATATAGTTGGCTTTAAAGTTTTCATTCTTAAGTTGAGATTCAATTTGAAATTTTCAGGACCCTCCTGGATAATGAGATTTAGTTTAAATTATGAGATTTTGGGTAACATGATTCGGTTAACATTCACAGGTGAGCCCAGATACCAAACTGGGGAAGAAAAGTTTCTTTGTTTGTCTCTTTGTTGTAATCAGGCACCCACCTGGAGAACAAGGGAATACAATTTTAAGTTGTGGAAATCAGGCGCCCGCCTGGAGAATAAGGGGATACAATCCAAGTTCCGGCAATCAGGCGCCCACCTGGAGAACAGGTGAATGCAGTTCAAGTTTTGGCAATCAGACGCCCACCTGGAGAACAACGGAATACAGTTTCAAGTTTTGGCAATCAGGCGCCCACCTAGAGAACAAGGGAATACAATTTCAAGTTTTGGCAATCAGGCGCCCACCCGAGAACAAGGGAATAGAGTTCAAGTTTTGGCAATCAGGGGCCCACCTGGAGAACAAGGGAATACAGTTCGAGTTTTGGCAATCAGGCGCCCACCTGGAGAACAAAGGGAATACAGTTTCAAGTTTTTGGCAATCAGACGCCCACCTGGAGAACAAAGGGAATACAATTTCAAGTTTTTGGCAATCAGGCGCCCACCTGGAGAACAAAGGGAATACAGTTTCAAGTTTTGGAAATCAGGCGCCCACCTAGAGAACAAAGGGAATACAGTTTCAAGTTTTTGGCAATCAGGCGCCCACCTGGAGAACAAAGGGAATACAGTTTCAAGTTTTTAGCAATCACCTGGAGAATAAGGGAATACAGTTCTAGTTTTGGAAATCAGGCGCCCACCTGGAGAACAAGGGAATGCAGTCCAAGTCTCGACAATCAGGCACTCACCTGGAAAACAAGGGAAGTCATTTCAGAATTTAATTCAGGTTAGAAGTAGCAGAAGCTCGCGGCAAGGATGCGAGTCGACAATAGATGGCCAACAGAAGTAGTCTTAATCCAGAAAAAAAAATAAAAAAAACAAAAAAGGAAAAAGTATCCAAAATGCAGAAGCAGAGGCAGTATGTGGATTGCTCAAGACGTGGCTGAGTCACGAGTTTTGCATGTACCGTCATGATCCGAAGAGTTGAAGAAGAATGAATTAGCACCTGCAGCTAGCAAGCATCAAGGTTCAAATCTAAAGTCTGCATGAAGACCATTCAAGACTCAAGATCAAGCTTCGGAGGAGTTATAGATAGGAATCTTGTAACTCATAGCTGACAGGCTTAGTTATTCTTTTTTCTTATTTTTGATTTTGATGTAATAACAGGGCCGCGGATCAGAACCTCGATAGAACGGCACCTCAATCGGCTCTCCACCCAGGTATACTCCACCACTGTTCCTACTTCTGAACTACATGTGGCCTAATTCCTTTATAGCCAAGGATATGTAGGCAGCTCAGATACCAGGGCTCGGTCACATTCTCCTTTCTTTTAGTATTTGGTCTCTCTAAATAAGGGTCAGGTCAAAAAACCTATCTCGTCGTTCTTTGTGCGAAAACTCTTCGTGTTTCCAGTAAAAAAAGGGAAGCTGTAGATATGTAATTTTTGACCCTCCCCAAGATTTTATACATTTTAGAGTTTTAATATTTAGTTTAGGTCTAATATCGCTATTTTAACTTGTTTGGACTCTTTTACTTTATTTTATTACAAAAATTAAAAAATACAAAAATAGTTTCATTTTTCTCTATTTAATTAAGGTATTAGGTATTTTTAAAAAAAATATTATTTTTAACCCATTTTTATTTTTAGTATAATCTTTGAAAATATCAATATATATAACTTCATGTCATGAGGTAGTTTGTTTTAATTAATTAGGAATGATTTCAAAATTTTATAGTTATTATTTTAGGAATTAATATTTTTAGTCTGGTAGAGTTAAAGGGCCACTTTTAAAGGTAAATTTGGCCCAATTCAGACCAAGCCCATGATTCCTAAGCCCACACTCCCTTAACCAAGAAAACCCCCTAATATATAAAAACCCTAAGATTCTTTTTCTTGCTCACCTCTTGAACTCTACCAACACCTACACACCCACAACACACCCAAGAAGACACACTTGAAAACCTTAGACAAAAGCCCCAGGAGAATCTCACCAAGCCGCCGCCGCTGCCGACCCCATAAGCACCACCAACCACTGTCACTCCCATTACCCCTCACAACTCCACCACAAAAGCCAGCCGCCTCCCATCGCCGGAACACGCAACATACCCTTCTTCTTCACCAAAAAGAGCAGCCACCCTTCGCTGCCTCTTCTACTCCCCATCACTAGACTCGTCGGAAAAAAGCACCACCATCTTCATCTCCAAGCCACCCTCCTCACTCGCCTCTTCCATCTACCTACTCCAAAACCTAGCCAGCCGTCGTTCCCCCTTTTCCATCTCATTTCTGTCTCTATTTCTTCGCCGGCGTTGCTCATTTGGCCTTATTCACCACAACCTTTTTCTTCGTAGCTACAACTTTTGTCTTTGCAGCACCGACAACGGTAGCGGCCTTCTTCGGCTTCGCCGGAGCAGCGGAGTTTGCGGCGAGGGTTTAGTGGCGGCTGAGGCTAGCCTGAAAGAGCCCTTGATTTTAATGAGTTTACCAGAAGTATAAGCTTTTTTCAACTGAACTAAAAATAATTTCCTTGAATTTGAAACATAAGGAGGGATTCTGCAATTGGAAAGTCCAAAAGAAGATTTGGAAAGAAATAAAAAATAAAAAAAGGAAATCTCTGAAAAGCTGAAATAGACAGGGAATTTTGAAAAGAAAATTAGTGAGGGAATTTTAATTTCTTCTTTCCGATTTGGGCCGTGATTCCCAAATATGGAGTTTGATTGAGATGTTGTTGAGGTGAGTCCGAGTTTGGTTCGGCGAGGTCAGCTCGTTCGCGGTTCATCAACTCTGGTTGAGGTCCGGCCTAGTTTTTTGTTGCCTGCTTTTCGGTCTATTGCTATCAATCAATTGGGTTTAAAGTTCCAATTCCTTTTCCCTTCCCTTAAATCCCTTAATTTTATTTTGTGATTTTCGTTGATATACTTCTGATGATGCCTTGTTTTGAAGAAAATATAATGTTCCTTGTTTTGAAGAAAATATAAAGTTCCTGTATGTGTCATTGTTGAAAATTCGTGGCTTATCTTAATTCACGTGATTTGATTTGTATTGTCTCATGACTCAATTAAATGAAAGAGTGAACTAATGAGTCAAGTTGAATAAAAGGGGTTGTGGGATTTGAAATTGAAAGGAAATAGAGTTGGGTTAATGTGACGTGATAGTATTTCTTTTTCGTTATTACTAGTTTTGATCTCTCGCTAGTAGTATGTTTTAGCCTACCACATTTAGGTAGCAAACTTTAGGATTTTGGATATACACGTTACTTAATTATGGGTTCTCAAAATAAAATCAAGGTACGCGTTTGCGCGATTTTGGCTAAATTTTCCTTAAATAATTTGAGCGTGATAAATCGTGTACACATACGCGTTACATGATTTAATCTCTGATTTTCAAAATAAAATCAAGGTACACGTTCGCGTGTCTTTGGCCAAATAATTTTAATAGTAAGGGCTATTAATTATGTACACGTACGCATGACATGGATTTTTAGCGCACTACATAAAATGAGTACACGTACGCGTGACTCGTCTCATGATAATTTCTTAACTGAGTGGTAAGGTAAAATGTACATAGGTTCTTAAACACGTAATTAAACAATTTATTAAGCCAGGTATGATTAAAGCGACCGTGCTAAAACCACGGAACCCGGGAATGCCTAACACCTTCTCCGGGTTAACAGAATTTCTTACCCGGTCTTCTGGTTTCGCAGACTTTAACACAGAGTCAAAACTTCCTCGATTTGGGATTTAAAACAAACCTGTGACTTGGACACTATAAATTATCCCAAGTGGCGACTCTGAATAAAATAAATAAACCCATTTCGATAGTCACTTTAAATGGAAAAAATCCTTTATCCCTAACCCTTTCGGGAAAAAGGAGGTGTGACAGACTCATTTGCCATGTTAGCAGATTCTTTCGTAAAGGCACATGCCAGGGCCATAAAGGTTGCGACAAGGAAATCAGAACTTTTTAAAGTAAAACTGAAGGATAATAAAATGCTAAGGGAGTTCGTGTCTCGATTTAAATGGAACGCATGGAGTTTCCACCAGTCACAGATGATTGGGATGTTCAAGCTTTCACTCAGGGGTTGAATGAACGAAGTTCGATAACGTCATGTCAGTTGAAGCAAAATTTGATCGATTATCCGGCGGTGACTTGGGCCGATGTATATTATCGTTACCAATCCAATATCAGGGTCGAGGATGACCAATTAGGAACTCCTTCTGGTTCAGTATATCCGAATAGGTCTGCAGCTAAAATCAGAGGGACATCGATAAGGAGCCTCGGTCGAACAAAGACCGATATCAGCCATACATTGCAGATCGCAGGAACGACGGCCCATGATGCAATTCCACCGAAATGATCAAAGAAGTGATCGGGGACAGAGTTCTCGAGGACTTATGAGCAAAAGTAGTTTTGATAAGCACGCCAATCCTACAGAGGCACCTCGTTTATCGGAGTATAGTTTTAATGTCGACGCATCAAGTATTGTGTCACCAATTGGAAGAATCAAAGATACTAGATGGCCAAGGCCCATACAGACCGATCCTTCCCAAAGAAACCCCAATCTGCTGTGTAAGTATCACGACACACATGATTACAGAACCGAGGATTGCAGGAAACTAAGAGAGGAGGTAGCTCATTTATTCAACGAGGGCCACCTTCGAGAGTTCTTAAGTGATCGAGCCAAGAATCATTTCAGAGAAAAGGACGCCAACAAGAAAAATGAACAGGAAGAGCCACAACATGTAATCCATATGATCATCGGCGGGTTCGATATTCCACAAGGGCCCATGTTCAAACGCATTAAGGTATCAATTACTAGGGAAAAATGGACCCGAGATTATGTGCCAGAAGGCACCGTATCATTCAACGATGAGGAATTAGAAGGAATTTCTCAACCCCACAACGATGCTCTAGTAATTTCTATCTTTATGAATAAAGTTCAAGTTAAGTGTGTTTTAGTGGATCCAGGTAGCTCGGCAAATATCATCCGATCAAGGGTCCTGGAGCAGCTCGTCCTACAAGACCAAATTGTGCCCGCAACTCGGGTCCTGAACGGTTTCAACATGGCCAGCGAAACAACTAAAGGAGAGATCATCCTACCGGTGAACGTGGCTGGAAATATTCAAGAAACCAATTTCCATGTAATCGAGGGCGACATGAGGTACAACGCCCTACTCGTGAGGCCCTGGATTCACAATATGAGGGCAGTCCCTTCAACTCTCCACCAAATGATGAAATTCCCGACGCCGGACAAGATGAAAACAATATATATGGAGCAACATGCTGCGAAGGAAATGCTCATGGTTGATGAGGTAATACCAATATCGGCATTCTCGACATCAAAATTATTGAACGTCAAAGGAAAACATGAGGCCAAATAGAAACCACAATCACCAGCCTCGAGTAAATCAGAGAAGCAGGGAATGGAAGAAGAAGAAGACGATTATTGGATTCCTCGAACCTTCGTTATTCCTGAAGATTCTGACGCCACCAAATCAACAGTCGAGTAGCTGGAACATGTGATATTGATCGAGTATCTTCTCGAACGAAAGGTATACCTGGGTACGGGGTTAACCCCTGAACTCAGGAAAAAACTCATTAAATTTTTTATTGATAGCATGGATTGTTTTGATTGGTCCCACTTAGACATGACATGGATCCCACCAGAGATAACAACACATCAATTGAGTCTGGACTCGAAATTCAGACGCCCCAGTCCGAGGTAAAACACGCATTCATCAAGGACTAGATAATTAAACTTCTCAAAATAGGATCCATTCGGGAAGTAAAATATCCCGAATGGTTAGAAAATGTAGTTGTAGTCCCTAAAAAGGGGAACAAACTTAGGATGTGTGTAGATTATAAGGATTTGAACAAGGCATGCGCCAAAGATTCTTTTCCTCTGCCTAACATCGATCGCATGATCGACGCCACAGCCGGCTACGAGATCCTTAGTTTTCTCGATGCCTATTCCGGGTACAATCAAATCCAAGTGAACCCGGAAGATCAGGTAAAAACTTCATTCATCACTAAGTATGGAACATATTACTATAACGTAATGCCTTTTGGGCTAAAAAAATGCAGGTGCTACCTACCAACTCCTAGTAAATAAAATGTTCGAAGAACAAATAGGTAAGTTAATGGAAGTATATATTGATGATATGCTAGTTAAGTCCCTGCATGCAAAGGACCATTTGACACATTTACAGGAAACATTCAACATACTGAGAAAGTACAACATGAAACTCAACCCCGAGAAATGTGCTTTCGGGGTCGGTTCGGGCAAGTTACTCGACTTCATGGTGTCAAATCGGGGGATCGAGATCAAACCCGATAAAATAAAGGCTATCGAAGACATCAGTGTCGTGGACAACGTTAAAGCCGTACAAAGGCTAATAGGGCGGATAACTACCTTAGGTCGATTCATCTCGAGATCGTCAGATCGGAGCCATAGGTTCTTTTCACTACTCAAAAGGAAGAACGATTTCGCCTGGACCCCGGAATGCCAACATGCATTAGAAGAATTGAAACAATACCTCTCGAGCCCACCATTGCTTCATACTCTAAAGGCATATGAAAAGATTTTCTTATACTTAGCAGTCTCGGAAATTGCGGTAAGTGGTGTCCTATTTCGAGAAGAGCAAGGTACGCAATTTTCTGTTTATTACATAAATCGAACTTTAGGAGAAGAAGAAACTAGATATCCACACTTAGAAAAATTGGCACTTGCTCTAATAAGCGCCTCTAGGAAGCTAAAACCATATTTTCAATGTCACTCAATATGTGTATTAACCACTTACCCACTTTGTAATGTTTTACATAAGCCCGAACTGTCGGGCATTGGCCAAATGGGTCGTCTAACTCACTGGGTACAATATCGAGTATCAACCTCGAATGGCCATCAAGTCTCAAATTTTGGCAGACTTCATGACCAACTTCACGCCAACCCTCGTACACGAAGTGGAAAAGGAACTTTTGTTAAAATAGAGTACATCATCAGGGGTGTGGACCCTTTTTACAGACGGCGCTTCGAATGTGAAAGGGTCCGGGCCAGACATCATTTTGAAGCCACCTATAGGCAGCACTATTAGAAAATCTATCAAAACTTCTAATTTGACTAACAATGAGGCCGAGTACAAAGCCATGACTGTAGGTCTCGAACTAGCTAAAAGCTTGGGAGCGGAAGTTATCGAAGCCAAATGCGACTCTATACTGGTAGAAAACCAAGTAAACAGAACCTTCGATGTTCGAGAGGATAGAATGCAAAGTTATTTGGATAAGCTACAGATGCATTACATCGTTTTAAAGAATGGACTTTGTAGCATGTCAAGAACATAACAGTGAAGCCGATGCCCTTGTAAATCTGGGATCATCAGTCGAGGACAACGAAATCAGCCCGGGGACTGTCGTTAAACTCTCAAAGTGAGTCTCCACAAGCCTTACCTAGGATTGGAGGAATAAATATATTGAGTATTTAAAAAACAGAAAGCTCCCATCGAACCCTAAGGAATCGAGGCTCTACGGACAAAAGATGCTCGATTCACATTGGCTGAGGATGGAGCATTGTACATGAGGACGTTCGACTAACCGTTAGCAGTATGCTTGGGACCAGGGGACGTTCAAAATAATGCATGAGCTTCATCAAGTATTTTTTCATAATTTTATATAATTTTTAAAAAAGCTTTTAATCAATTTATTCCTGCATTTTATTATATAAGTAATTATTAATTGCATCTCAAATAAACTTTATGATGATTTATCATTTAATTTTCATCATATATATCCGTATTAAGTTTTAAATATTTTTTATATATTTATTATAATTGTATTTTTTCACCGTTAGGCTAAAATTGCGTATTTTGCAATAATAGCCCATATATATGCATAATTATATTATTTATACAAGAAAATGAATTTTTATATTCTTATAATGTTAAGTAATTGTTTTAACTTATTTTCTTGCACAAGTGATATTTTTTCTATTTATTAATTATTTCTTATAAATTTTTTATTTATTAAATTGGGTATTTAAAATAAATCCAATTTCGGACCTATGCACTACTCAATTATCCCAGCCCAATACACCAGTCCAATACCCCAATGCCCAATACACAAATATCCATTAACCCATACCTATACCCATCCAAAACACCCGAACCCAACCCTTTTAAATCACAGTCGTTGATCTCTGAAGATCAACGACTCATACCACTTCACCCCTTTTTAATTATAACCTACCCGTCTAACCCTAACCCATTTCACCCACTCCCCCGCCCTCAAACTCTCTCTTCTTCTTCTCCCCTCAAAACCCTAGCACCGTCACTCAAAATCTCCCTGATTCTAACCTCAGGAATGGAATGAATCTATGATTCCTTACCCTATTTGGTCATATATCCTTACTTGCTACCCGATTTTGGTATTTCTTAATGGCTTGCCTAAAATGGAAAGAAGATCTTGAGAGATTCGAACCAAATCTGGTTCAAAATCCTTAACCTATTTTGTGTATTCTGTCCGTGTTCATCCCGTATTCTTTGTGAGTACGGTTGTTTTACGTATCTCTTGTGGATTCTTACTTAGCCCTAAAGGTTAGGGTTTCAAATTCTCTTTGATTCAAACCTAAACTGGTTCAAACTTTGATTTTTAGCATTATCTCGTCTATATTCACTTTATTATGCGTGAATCTGCCTATTCTTATAATTTCCTTTATTTGCCCTAAATTAGGGTTTCAGACCTGGTTCGATTCTGATTTTTCTTTTTGAACAACCTCCTGTCTATGTTCATTTTACTAAAATATTTGATTCTTTACCTTTATTTCTTATCGATTTTATGGTTTACCTAAGATTAGGGTTTCGGACCTTTTATTTTGGGACCAGATCTGGTTCGATTATGTGTTATTTGAGTATATTCCTGTCTATGTTTATTCTATGAAGATTGTGACTCTTTGTCTTTTTATTTCTGCCATTTATGTGTTTTACCTAAAAATTAGGGTTTAAATCATTCATTCCTTACTGATTTTAAATATTTTCCCTTTTCGTATATGACTAAAACTTTCCTTACCTCTACTCAATATACCATGTTTCCTTTATTTTCTTACCTTATTTGCCTTGAAATTGACTGCTAGTTGATATTTTTCTTATTTTAAATGTTATTCGCCTGATTACATGTTGTTATGCCCTGTTAATTGACTGAACTTTGACTTCAATTGATTTTATGATTAATTTCTTTCCTTACATATATGTGTTGGATTACTTCCCTTATTTGTCTATCTAATTTGAACTCTATTTAAACCTTTTCCCCTCTCCTCTTTAAGGGACTCGAACTCTAATACACTCATTGAAACTTAGATTCTTTACTCTAATTCTCTTTGCTCATTGTTTTTGATCTTGGCCGGCTGAAAGCCAAGGCCATTTGATTGTGGACTTACTGTTGTGGTTACTTGCTTTCCTGCTTAACTGGTAAGCCCTAATCCCTTGTCACTTTATTCTCCATGTTTTTCATAATATGTGTTGCTCTACCAATATGTTTAAATTACGAGTATGATTTTGCCCTTATGCTTCTATGACTTTGTCTAATCCTATAGTTAATACTAATAATTTAAGATTAGTTATTTTGAATAATATGAATTCTCTTAAAAGCTGGCTTAATCTTTAAACTTGTCCATGCACACTGTTTGTTAATCCTGCACATGTTCTTAACTTTTCATTCCTTAAGATACTATCAACATGTAATTAGTTAATTTATCCTAACTTTGCAGATATGTATTGTTACTTAATTCATGAGCCCTGTCAATTTGTTTGCTAACATGTCATGTGATAATCTGACTGTTTTTCCTAAATTGCTTATGTGATTAAGCAATGGCTGTCCTAAATGTCAGCATGCTCACTTAGTATAATTAGGTCTCTTTGAAACTATGTACTTTACAAACCTTGCTTGTTTTGCTGAATGCAATTCTGTGTTCTGAACTTTGTTTCTTCTGAACTCATCACTGTTTTAAAATCTGTCCCTACCTCCTTTTGTTGTCACTCTTTTAAAACTTCCACTCTTAGTCCCTTAGGTTCTCAAACACCCTAGTGTGAGCATTGCTCAGGGTCCATGTGAGACTCCTATGAACTCTAAAACACTGGGAACTGGTTACCAATCTCTTGTGAATCATCTTCTGAATATGTGGTTCTGGTGTGAACATTTCCCTTGGTCCCTGAGGCCCTTGGGAGCTTTGACACACTGGAAACCTGGTTCTATATGTGCTATGGGTGAATCACCCATTCTTGGCTATGTTGTCCCTATGAAATGGGCCTAATAGTTGATTGGTTTGAAGGCCTGGTTTTCTAGGTTTATTTG
The DNA here is from genome assembly GCA_005239505.1 of Nicotiana paniculata. Taxonomy (NCBI): domain Eukaryota; kingdom Viridiplantae; phylum Streptophyta; class Magnoliopsida; order Solanales; family Solanaceae; genus Nicotiana; species Nicotiana paniculata. The sequence continues at coordinate 74,384 of ML303407.1, read as the reverse complement.
GCCTAATGAAGGCTCCTTATAGTTTATCTTATTAATATTATGGAATTTATTCATTACTCTGGTTTGTAATGAACAGATTCTGGGGTGTATAGTAAAATTGGGAAGGGCCTTTATTTTCTTTGGTCAATTCGGGTAGAAATCTTGCCAATAGGGTTTCATTTGTTCTGTTAATCTTGTTTTACATCATCTTTGTTAAAATTATGTGAGTGTTGTACCGTGCTTGCATATTAGAAATCCTGCCTATAGGATTAAAATTGCATTATAAATCCTGCCTATAGGTTGTATTAACTTGTCCAACAAACATATATTAGCAATCATGCCCATAGGACCTCAATGTTTGATTTAATTTTTTTTTTGGTAATATGTACAATTTCTGCCCGTATTACTATTCAATAGAGACCATGCCAATAGAGTTGAATTAATTCAATAATAGATACCATGCCTATAAGACTGAAACCAGTTTCAAACCTAGAAATCATGCCTATAGGACTTAAGTCAGTACAATAATTAGAAAGCATGCCTATAGGGTTAAAAGGAAATACAAAGCTATGAAACATATCTATAAAGCTAAAATCAGGTCTACCCCTATAAGTCATGTCCATAGTATAATAACCAACACACTCGTAGTTATCATGCCTATAGGATTATACTAATTGGTTCTGAATACAATCGCCACTGCCAATCGCTTAGACAACATGCCTATAGGTCTTAATAACAATTATGGATTCGAAACTGTGATTCCTTACAGCCTGAAAGGCCCAGATATTACTGAATAAAATCAGTAGGCAAACAATAAGTCTTGACATTTGCCTTAATGAAACTGCTTCTATAATCACTGCTTGCTTATTTCTCACATAGATATCATGCTTATAAGACTTTAAATTAAGCATGTAAATCAATTGTGTGCCTTTGTTGTTTATGTGTGGAGGTCAATATGAGCCCATATTTGCTTGCTATCTGAAAGTCCTAATTGTTTTTGCTTGTCGCCTAGACTTTTACATTTTTGAGCAACATAGACTGGGTCTAGAACTAACCCAAATAGAGGTCCTAATACCTCCAGGGCCATAGGTAAGGGACGAGTAGTGCACGCATAGGAAACGAACTAGAATCGACTAGAACGCTTAACTAACAACTTAAAAATAGTAATCGGGTAGTAGGAGATGATAGTGCATGCGCTAAATACTATGAGTGACACCCCGACTTGAGGGAGCTATTGCACGGGGTGATCCTATAGGCTAAAAAACTTAGGACCGCCCCCATTCTCGTTCTAAAATAAATCGAGTATTTTATTTTTCCAAATTTCTTTCTTTTCCGTAGACTAATTCGCTTAATGTAAGTTCGGTCGGGACCCACCGTTGTGGACCTCGAGGGGTGCCTAACACCTTCCCCTCGAGGTAATTTAAGCCCTTACCCGATCTCTGGTGATGTAAACTGGTAATATGAGTTATCTTCTCTAGGTTCCCTAAGACACTTTGATTCATTAGGTGGCGACTCTCTCAATTCCAATTCCTTACCCTCTCAAAAAGAGTTGTCCCAAAAATGTTGAAACTCGATTTCGCGAGAAAAAGGGGGTGCAACAACATGGCGACTCTGCTTGGGATATTTTTAGGGCTCTTACCATAATGAACCTATTTTGTGAATTAGTCTTTAAACATGTCTTTATTATTCCGTTAATACTGCACACCCATTCCCCTTCCCACTCTATGTGAATTTATTTGCCTATCTTCATTCATTTATGATTTCTCTTCCATGTTTATTACTTTTTACTATGGAAACTGACTTGTCTCTTTGTTTTCTTTCTAAAATGCCTTTAAAATTAGTAAATACCGCATTTTATCATTTTTCATCGTGCAAATACTTAACAACGTGTTATTTTCTTTTTGCATCAATCGTGCTCAACATCATATTCCACTCGTGCGTAATTAATATCATAGCAACACTTGATGAGTGTTTGCGCTCTTCCTATATCACCCTTTTTGAATTTGGAAAGGCTTATTCGCGGTAAAACTAGTCGATCAGCGGTGCAGTCGACGGTTGCGTGCCTTTCCCCCTCAAGTTGTCCGCTTGAGGGTATTAGTCTAGACCTCTATAGAAACCTTACTTTGATTATAACTGTACATGCATCATAGTCAAACCTAGCCTGGGTTAATATGTTGTCCACATAATAACCCTTTAAGAAAATCCTTGTCCAAAGTCCACCGGGGTTTCCATAATCCCAACAAACGCAACCACGATCCGTGCATTAATTTGGAGAAATAAGTGCCAATATACTAATCGTTAATGTATAAATAGTCGAATCCGGAGGGGGGAAGGGTCTAACCTTATTTGTTTTGTAGAAAATGAGGCACGAAGTCACCAGGTTTGGCATGGTCCGAGATATACCACCGTTATTGCTAGATTGGTGGGAGGACCTTCCGTCAAGTGACAAAAATCATGTGAAAAGGGTCCTCGGAAACTTACCTTCCTTATTAGACATCCAACCAAACAACATGTTGATTGAAGCTGCTACTATGTTCTGGGACGGAGAAAGGGTTGTATTCCATTTTGGCAACATAGAAATGACCCTTCTTTTGGAGAAAGTATGGGGATTCGCTGGACTACCTTGGGACAGTCCTGGTTTATTGGTACTGGAAAATCACACCCCCAGGGAATTTCTGAAAATGATGGGCTTAAGAAAGAACGACGACTTGGTATGTTTGAAGAAGTCCGACATACCTTTTGACTTCCTTTATGAACGATACGGACACAACAAATATTACCGTATCTTTCATGACGAGTTCTCCATCACCTCTCTGGGTTGGATTCATCGTAGGGTTTTCATGTTCATCGTCTGGTTTTTGGGTATGATAGTGTTCCAAGAAAAATGGACAGGATTCACACCAGATTGTCCATGGTAACCATAGACTTAATGGAGGGAATCGAGGGATAAACATACACTATTATTCCTATGGTTATAGCAGAAATATATCGGGCTTTGGATCATTGCTAGAAAGGGTTCAAACATTTCGAGGTTTGTAATTTGCTGCTACAGATTTGGTTGCTGGAACATCTCCAAAGAGGACAATACCGCCAAGAGTTTCCACGAAGACCATGGAATGATCACATAACTTTCCATCACCCCAAAAGAATGACCTTTATCCCAGACATGTTTGCTCAACCAGAGAAGGCTACAGAATGGGTACAGTTTTTTGACAATTTGATCGAGGACCAGGTTCATTGGATGTTCGAGTGATTCCCTACCAGTGAATTCATCATAAGATCTAGGGATGTTCCGCATTTGGTGTTGACCAGGTTAAGGGGCATACACCCCTATGTTCCTATCAGGGTCATGAGACAAGTTGGTAGAAAACAAGTCATATCGCGAGTCTCCAAAATGAGTCACTACAGAGCAGATTTTCAAGATGATGACATCCAGTACAAATGTGAAGCTCAACATATGTGGCACTTGAAGGTCGTTGTGGAAAAGGACACCATCGAGCTAGATCGATACCACACAGGGCATGTGTATTTCTACGCATCATGTTGGACGATAGCATAGCAGGAATAGTCGAGCCAGGGGTCGGTCGAGGAAACATAGTCATAGATGAAGTTGCTGAAGCACAGGTGAAGTATAATAGACTGCGCAAAAGAGTTCACGATTCCAAGGCCGAGCATTTGGAAAAACACAAGATCGATATGGAGGCAATAAATGAATGTAGGTAAATGGCTATTAGGTCAACGGAAAGGCTGGAGTATCTAGAGCAGGGTTTAATGGAGTTAAAGGGGAAGATGAGGAAAAGAGTCATAGACTTCCAAAATGTCGAGGGTAACGAAGGAGGACATCTAGCAAGGGCATACCTACTACTGGACATGCGCGACCTAGGGAACCTGATCAATGGAGCCAAGAAAGCCAAACCTGGAGAAGGTCCCTCTGGGACCAAGTAGATTAGGTTTATTTGCTTTAGAATTACTTTTCGAATGTAATAAGGCAAACACCATTAGTTACTTATTTATTTATTATCGTTTTAGATTCGTCTTAGTTATCACGTTAATGAAATGAGGCAATTATTGGATTTAAATTTCTCCAAATCTACTAGTCGCTAGGCCAACCTCACAATGAGGCTCCCAAATAAGAACGCAAATTTACATTTCTGCAATATGTGTTTAAATACTGCAAATACTTCTCCAGAATTCTCACTAACTTGGCTACCTTTTTGTTTTTATTTATTTTTGATTATTCCCATTCTCCAAGGTTGGTTCACACATACTGGCATCATCAGCATATCACACCAGATCCAGAGGCCCTCCACCACCTCCTCTTCCAAGTAATCCGAAAAGCAAAGGAAAAGCTAAGATGGACGATATGAGTGGTGTCAGGAAAGACAACGCTACACATGCTGAGAACGTGGAAACTTTCGATGGTCGGAGTACTCCGTCACCAAATGATTTGGTATTACGGCTGGAACAAAAGTTACTTGAATTACAAGGGGAGCTTGAGCAGGTCCGCAACTTGGCAAACCTCTCCCTCGCCCTAAAACGTCCCAGATATCAACATACCAAACACCTCCACCTACATACCAACCTTCACATCCCAGATATCCTAAACTCGCCACCGCCTACCACACTTATAACACTCAACCAGCCTACTATCATTCACCTCCAGCTCATCCAAACTATCAAAAACCCAAGCCAATTTCGATCGCGAACCATACAGAAAATACACTCCTATTGCCGAACTCATCGACTAGTTATATGAAAGATTGAAGGCTATCGTATATGTCACCCCTATTCTCGCTGTGGCTATGGAAAACTCATCCCAATGGGTAAACCCAAACAAGACGTTGTCGCACCCCCTTTTTCTAGCGAAATTGAGTTTCGACATTTGTGAGACAACTCCCTTCCTTTTGGGATGAGCTATGAGATTTGAAGAGTCGCCACCTAACGGATTAAGCGTTAGGGCACCTAGAGTAATTAACTCATGAAACTAGTTTGCATCACCAAAGATCGGGTAAGTGCTCGAAAATTACCTTGAGGGGAAGGTGTTAGACACCCTTCGAGGTCCGGCCAAACTCAATTAAGCGAATTAGTCTTTAAAGAAAAATAAAGTAGTTTAGACAAACTATTATTTTAAAACAAGAATTAAAGGGGTCCTAAGTTGTTTAGCCTATAGGATCATTTCCATGCAATACTTGGTAACTTTCCCTAGGTTGGGGTGCTACACATAGTATTAGCGCACAGGTCATCATCTCCTTTACTACCCAATTACTATCTTTCAGTTGTTATCTAAGCGTTCTAGTAGCTTCTAACTCGTGCCTTATGCTTGCACTATTCGTCCCTTTCCTATAGTCCTGGTGGTGTTTAGGACCTCTATTTAAGGTGGTTCTAGACTGACTTGGGTTTTTTAAAATGAGAAAAATCTAGGCGACAAACAAAATTCAAATAGGACTATCACAGAAGATCAACTAAAGGCATGTTAACCTCCACAAATAGTCAACAAATGCACGTATTTCAATCAAAAAATTTCATTAATTTAGGATCATATAGGCAGGATATCTAGATGAGCAGAAACAGAATATAGAGAAGTAGTTTGTTTAAGGCGAGCATCGGGACCTATAAATTTGCCTACTGATTTTGATTAAATTCTGAATCTGGGCAAATTTCAAGCAGCAAGAGATCACAGTTTTAGGCCCAAAATTCTTAATAAACCTATAGGTTTGCCTAAGTGATAACCAGAACAGAATTCTATAGGCATGGTATCTACAGCTATTAATTATAGACCTATAACAACAAGTTACTGATTTTAACAGACAAGTTTTTATCTCTTTAGATCCTATAGACATGCTTTCTACTTTTGCAGAATTAGTTAACTCCTATAGGCATGATTTCTAAGTGTTGAAGCTGATTACAAGCATGATTTATAAACTTATAACTGATTTACCTGATAGGCAGGATATCTATTAGTTTAAATCCTATAAACATGATTTCTAGGTTTTGAAATTGATTCCTTTTATTCCTGTAGGCACGGTATCTAAGCTGAAACGAATTTTTATTTCCTATAGGCATGATATCTATTAATCATGTTGGGGCAGAATTTTTAAAGCAAATTACCAGGAAAGTTTATTAGCTCAAACAAATAGATCCTATATACATGACCACTAATGCACGTTGAGATTGGAAATATGTGTAGATCCTAAGAACATAGATTCTAATGCAGAATTACCAAAATAGACCTATAAACAGTGTCTCTAATATGCATGATCACAAACAGTCAAGAAAACATCCTATAGGCAGAATTTCTAAACGATTAGTAACACTCACACAATCAACACAGTAACCCTATAGACATGATTTCTACCCGAGTTTTGAACAAAGATGTATAAACCCCCCCAGCTTTTACCAATAACCCCAGATCTGTTATTACAGATATTATTACATTATTACTACCCAATATGAATGAATTACTTAATACTATCCATTACATTATAGGGAGCCTTAGCATGCATTATATTAATCCGGAAACCAGGCCTTCAAGAAAAGCAAGTTTGAAGCATAATGGGATCCATCCTTGGCACATAAAATTAGGTTTCTAATGTGTCAAAGTTCCCAAGGGCCTCAGGGACCCCGGGCAATGCTCACACCAGAACCCCACTTAGAAAATATTTCATAAAAGATTGGAAGACCAGCCCCAATGTGTCAGAGTTCGAAGGAGTCTCAAGGACCATAGGTAGTGCTCACATTGGGGGTGATAGAAACCTAGATAACTAAGAGTAGAAATTTGAAAATGGTATATGAAGGGTAGGGGGACAGTTTTAGAAAAACAATTTGAATTTTAGAAGCAAATAAGTTCAAACTACATGGTAGCAAAATGAGCTGGGCTAGGAAATAAACAGAGCACATGATCTAAACAGATTAGTACTTATTCAACTAAGTACTCATACCAGTATTCAAAGTGATTCACAAAGAGCAAGGGCACTTAAATTAACAGACAGAATTGGCTACACATGCTTGCATGGCAGGGAACGTACAACTAATTATACAGAGTTTCACATTATTAAAGATAACCTAATTAGCTTTGTCACTAAGTGAAATTATATAGGCATGTATTAAACAGAAAACATGCTGAAGTTTGAAATAACTAACCAAACAAACACATAGAACAAGATAGGGTAGTAGGAACTAGAGCATACTAGTTTCAGAGAGAGGTAAGCAGGCATCATAGATCAGGCAGAAGCATGCTAAGGTTGAAATAAACATGCAGAACAGAACAAGATAACAAGAATTAAGATGTAGCAGTTGAGGAAGAAACAGACAAGAATCATGTATCAAACAGAAAAGGTTGAGGTTGAAATAAGCTAATCACATAACATGTAGAATAGAAATAGGTTAACAAAAGTTTAACACATACCAGTTAGGAAGAAATTAAACAGGAATGTAATGACAGTTTGGATCCAAAGAGTTTAGCCTTGGCTTCCAGCCGACTAAACACTATAGAAACCAGAGTAGCAGCACAAAGAGAGTTTTTTGAGGAAAAATAGAGAGCTTTTTAAGTTGTGAAGTGAAGAAAGTGTGAGAGTGTGTAAGTGTGAATGTAAGTCTGTAAGCGTGAGCTTGTGTGTTAAAATTAGAATAGTGAAAGTTTTTTATAGCATATAGTAGAGTAAAACCAAATAAGGTAGGGTATACAAAATCAATCAATCAACCAATTAGGGTTAACATGAGTCAATTAACAATAAGTGTAACTTAAATTAAGGAGCATCTTTCACGGAATAAATCAGTAGACAAGATTGAGGCTAAGTAAGGTAAGTAGTAAATCTAGAGATCACTTATATGTCGGTTCTAGTAATCAAAGCACACAAATCAGGCTAGCAAGAGAATTAAGGCAAGTAGTACCAATTAGGAATCGCACACAAGGAAAGAATAGGTAAAAATCTGTCAAGGAGATATCAGTTTTAAAAGGAAAGCACAATTTTCTAACCCTAATTAAACAAGTAAATAAGTTAATCACTTTAATTGACAGAGCCACAGTAAACGGGCAAACATTATGACCAACAGTCAAATAATGAAAAATTCAAAGGTGTAAAGACATAGAGATGAAACTCAAGTAAAAGAAATCAGTCAAACAGTAAAGAAGAAAACCAGAGTTGAACATTTAAACGTTTTAAACATTTTTACAGAAACCTCTTGAAAAATCGAAACCCTAGCTTTTAGGGAAAAATGTGATTGGTTGAAAATAGTAGTAAAAACAGAAGAATCTTAAAGGAAAAATACCAAATGAACTCAAACCGCTTCAGATCTAAAGAGGTTTGAACTGATTTGGCCAGAAATAGTTAGGTTTATACAACAAAAATAAATAGAGGTGGAAAATCTGGTTTAAACCAAAGATTTGAATCCATAAAAATACAAAAATGATAATACTCACAGATATGGGGGTGAATACAGACAGATTAATCGAGAACATGATAGATTTGAACCAAATCTGGTTTGAGCTTCTTGATATTATCCTCAAGTAACATGAAAATCGAACAACCAGCAGAGATAGGAGGCCAGATAGGGCCTAAGATTGAAGAAAGAACCCATGAATCAAAGGGGTTACAGTGATGGCGGGCTAGGGTTAGAAGGATGGTGAGAGATAAGAGGGGAGGGAAGGGGTTTCAAGACGGCGGATTTGGAAAAGTGAGTAGGGTTTAGGTCGTTTGGTTAATTAAAAATGAAAAGATTGTCCTGGACCGTTGATCTTCTGAGATCAACAGCCAGGATTAAATCTGGAGTTGGGGTGGGTTATAAAAATTGGGTTATTGGGTTTGGGTTATGGGTATTGGGTTGGGATAGTTATTGGGCTAAGGTCCGAAAAAAAAAATTCATAAAAGATGCTATATGTTAAATACCCATTTAATTTAATAAAATAATTTATAAAAATAGTTAATAAATGATTAAAATGCTATTTATGTACAAAAAATGATTTAAAATAATTACTTAATATTATAAAATATAAAAAGTTATTTTCGTGTAAAAATAAAGTAATTATGCACTCATGGGCTATTATTGCAAAGTTAATTCAATTATAACCTGAAGATGTAAATATAATTATGCATAAAATAATTAAATCTTAATATAAATATAAATAATAAAAATTAAATAATAAAATTATTATAAAATTATTTGTGATGCAATTAATAATTATTTAGATAATAAAATGATGGAACAAATTAATTAAAAATCTTTTAAAATCACAGAAAATTATGCAAAAATGTTAATTGATGCTCATGCATTATTTTGAAAGTATATATGCATTTTGAAAATAATACTGGAAAAATTGGGTATCAACAGCTGCCCCTCTTTTCCGGGAAGGATGAAAGAGTTGTCGGGTAAAGATATGATGGCCAATTTTGACCGAATAGAGTGATTTGAGAGATATAGGCCGCACCTGGTTTTCGAGCTACCTACATATCCTTGGTTTTACAGGAATTAGGCCGCGCGTAGTTCTGGATCCATTGACGAAATAAACCGATGAAGCTATCATAAGGATGGACACAAGGTTTCGAATAGGTGAAACCGTTATGGTGAGCGGTCAGGTTTCGAAATAATTTGAAGGAACTGGAGTGGGATTGCTCCTGTTGGGATAACCGTTACTCACTGGTCACCTGCAAATCAGAATATGTACTGCAAGTATAGGCGTATAACTTTGCGTAAATTAGACATGATTCAAATTCCCCTCAGACCATGATAATCTTTGGACGGTTGAGGATGACGTCCTTAGACCATGACGTCCCGGGCCATAAATTGTGCGGTAAGGGATCACAGGCCATGAAACGATGTTCTCGGGCCATGAACATGGTGCCTTTGAACCATGACACCTTTGAATAATGATATGCAAGTTTGAGAGATCCTTAGGCCATGGCATGGCGTCTTCCGGCTATGAGGATGATGGCTTCGGACTATGACGCCTTCGGACCAGTTGGCGATATTTCAGCCCATGAATTGCAGAGACATGATGATGGAGTAAGCGAGACAGAGCTTAGTCTTGTATGAGGTTGAGGGCAGATCTTAGCCCGAGAGACGAGAACAATGCAAGAGATATAGTGCTTAGTCTCGTGCGAGATTCGGGATAGTGCTTAGTCCCATGCAAAGAGAAGGTCGTGCTTAGCCTTATGCCAGATTTGGGATAGTGCTTAGTCCCATTCAAAGAGAAGGTAGTGCTTAGGCTCATACAAGTATAGAGGCAGGGCTTAGCCTCATGCAAGATTCGGGACATCCATGCAAATAGAAGGTAATGCTTAGCCTTATGTAAATAGAGAGGCAGGGCTTAGCCTCATGCAAGATGAAGGCAGTGCTTAGCCTTATGCAAATAGGAGGCAGGTCTTAGCCTCATGCAAATGGTTTGAGACAGGGCTTAGTCTCATGCAAGATGAAGGTAGTGCTTAGCCTTATGCAAATAGGAGGCAGGTCTTAGCCTCATGCAAATGGTTTGAGACAGGGCTTAGTCTCATGCAAGATGAAGGCACTGCTTAGCCTTACGCAAATAAAGAGGCATGGCTTAGCCTCATGCAGGTGTTGAGACATGGCTTAGTCTCATGCAAGATGAAGGTAGTGCTTAGCCTTATGAAAATAGGAGGCAAGGCTTAGCCTCATGCAGGTGTGAGACAGGTCTTAGTCTCATGCAAGATTCGGGACAGTGCTTAGTCCCATGCAAAGAGAAGGTAGTGCTTAGCCTTATGCAAATAGGAGGCAGGGCTTAGCCTCATTCAAATGGTTTGAGACAGGGCTTAGTCTCATGTAAGATGAAGGCAATACTTAGCCTTATGCAAATAGGGAGGCAGGGCTTAGCCTCATGCAGGTGTTGAGACAGGGCTTAGTCTCATGTAAGATGAAGGCAATACTTAGCCTTATGCAAATAGGGAGGCAGGGCTTAGCCTCATGCAGGTGTTGAGACAGGGCTTAGTCTCATGCCAGATTCAGGACAGTTCTTAGTCCCATGAAAAGACAAGGCAGTGCTTAGCCTTATGCAAATAGGAGGCAGGGCTTAGCCTCATGCAGGATTGAGACAAGACTTAGTCGCATGCAAAGTTTGGTACAATGCTTAGTCCCATGCAAAAAGAAGAGTAAGAGTGCAGTATTCTTAACTGACAATGTGTTTTATGCATAGCGATTGCATCGTTGCGACGGTGTTTGTCATGGTGATATAATCCTGCATCCAAAGAAAAATTTATGAGTTTTGTAGGGGAGGTTGGTTCGTGACTTTGCTTGTCCGATTTGCTCCGCTTTGTCAGAAGATCCTGTTCAAACTATTAGGGTAGCATTTTCTAAAGCAAAGTTTCCTTTTTCAAAAGTATGCGTGCATAATTTTCAAAAGACATAGTAGAATATAGTTTAGAAATTAGTTAGATGAACCAGTAACTGTGACATAATCAGAGACATTGCGACTTCTTCTGCCGTAGAATTTTGAGGGTCTTCCTCAAAATTCTGTCGAGTTAACTAGATGACTTTTCTGAATGCTCCGTACGCTGCGGTTGGCTAAACTTGCTTCAGAATTTCCTCCTCAAAATTCTGCTCCATTTTCTGATTGTAGGCAAAAATAGAAATTTTAATGAATTGTGACCGAACCCACTGCACTGCCTACGTATCCACTCTTAAATGGGAATCATGTCGAGCATAACGTTACAACCATATTCACATACGTTCATTCATGCCATATGTTAGTTGACGTAAATATGAGAAGAGATTATCTTTGAGATGATAAGAAGTTAATCCTATTGGTCTTAAATGATACAAGAGTGTATAAGGGTGATTAACAAGTATTAGAAGTTAAACGAATCAAGGATGTTGTAACCCGTATTTTTGGTAGACCTAGGGGTGCTTAATATTCTCAAGAGTTTGTGTTTTAAGGTATTTGAATGACATAATATCTGTATCATAAGTCTTGAAGTCAAATGAGTTATGAAACAAAAGTCGATAAGAGTTGTCGCAACTTAGGTTCATAGTTTTACTTAAACTTTAGGTCAAATATTACTAAGATTTTCTCTCATACTTGGAATTACGGGGTGATCTACCCACCAAATTGAATATCTATGAGTCTAGTTTCCAATGCATCTAACCGTTCATCGATACGATATCAGAATAGAGAGATATTCGTATTTTCGCGAGACTGCGGTAAGCACCTCTCTATGGGTCCCACATAGTCGGTTTAAGAGAGATGTATATATATATATATATATATAATATGCTTAGAACCCGTTTTAAGTCATTCATTTTCAGTATATTTAGACCTTAGACCCTAGAAACACCCTCTTAAGTTTCTCTCAAGATTCAAGACCCAAACAAAGGGAAAACAACACCAAACAAGTGTCGGGAATCCCGTGGCGCTAGTAAGTTTCTTGTTCTTCTTGTTGTTGTTCAAGCTCGTGTGGGAGTTTGTTTTAAAGGGTTTATGTTCTGTAAATACTCCCTCAAGTTTTTATTATCAACCCTAAGTTATTTCAAGCCTTCTAAAGTAATTCTAGTATCGAAAAACCCTAATTGATTGCTAGTTTCGCTTCCCTGTTGTTGTGGCAGCATTGGAGGGATATTTCGTGGAAAATTAAGGTCAAGTTGGAGTTGTTCTTTCTGTTTAAAGGTGAGGAACCTCTTACTCTACATGTATTTAAGATTATCCAAGTTACAGCTAAGTTATTGAAGCTAGAACTTGTGAAATATATATCGAAAGGCTTGATAGTAATGTTGTTGGTTGGTGGACTATTTTGGGAGGATCAATATGATTATTGATGTTGTTTGGGATGTTTGATGATCGTTTTGACTTGTGTGAAGTCATATGTGTAGGGGAGGTGCTGTCTGTTTCATCGTAAAATATGTTATGGTCGATACATAATAGTTACGACGCTTAAACGATAACAATAGTGTCGTTTCTCTTATTATAGATTAAGGAGTCGTGACGTTTTCATAGCTTGAGGTTGGTCAGTATATATACAAGGTATGTGAGGCTATCGTTTTCCTTCTTTTGCACGACTCCGATTGTACATAATGCAATGGACGAGCTTCCAAAGATACTCTACTCTTAGGAGCTAGTAGTACTTACATTGTTTCCCTTCTTATGGAATAATTGATGTTGAAGTTGCTTCTCTTATTCTTATGTTATCAATGTTGTTGGTACTTCCTGATTCTGATAAGATTCTTGATGAAGAGTTAGTCCTAATAACGTGTACGGAGAATATCGACCTTACGTCACTCCTAAAGGTTCATAATATGATTCCAATGAGTCCTACATGCATTATATATATATGTATATATTTTACTCTACCGAGCCGTGCTATATCGGCCGGGTATGGCACCTATTGTGTAACCACTGATCAATTGGGTTTTACTGAGCTCCACGTGGCCGGTTATGTTTTACCGAGCCTATTACGATCGGGTATGATATGATGATGATGATGCCCACATAGGCGTATATTTTAAAAGTTTATGTATATGTATGTATGTACCACACATTTCATGTCAGTAGCCCTCAGAGGTACCCAGATGTTACAGGTTGTATATTATCTATCCCTGTTTACATTATTGTTCTTACTTATGATTTCCTACCTTACATACTCAGTACTTTATTCGTACTGACGTCCTCTTTATTTGGGGCGCTACATGTCGTGCTGCAAGTCCTGATAGACAGGTAGACACAGCTCCTCCACCACAGTAGGCTTCCCAGTTCAGCGGTTGTTGTCGAGATCCCTTCTTCGGACTTGCCGTGGTCTTGGTATGCATTTTTGTTATAGATATTATGGGTATGTCGGGGCCCTATTTCGGTAATGTTGCATCACTTATGACCCTTTAGAGGCTCATAGATAGGTGTCGACTCATGTATAGTTTGGTATGCCTTGTTGGCTAATTTTTGTTGTATAGTCTTTCATGGCAGCGTTGTAGCTCGTACCTTATATGTAGTTTCTTAGCAGTCTTGTCATCCCATGTGATGTATATTCATGCCCTTATCTTTCATTGTTGATTGTTCATGATATATATCTACCATTTATATTGATCTCGTCAGCCCTTAAATATAATAAAGAATATTAGATAAAATGTTCGTTGGTGCTCGACAAGTATGGCCCGGGTGCTAGTCATAATCCTCCAGTTTGGGTCGTGACAAACTTGGTATCAGAGCAGGTCTGTCCTAGGGGTTGTCTATGAGGCGTGTCTAGTAGAGTCTTGATTATGGATGTGTAGCGCGCCATATTTATAATCAGGAGACTACATGATATCTAGGGTTGTTTCCTTCTTCCTTAATCTAGATCGTGCGTAGAGTTCAGTCTTTAGTGTTCGTATCTTTTATTAACCTTGTTTTCTTTCAGTGATGCCTTCGACTAGGAAGCAAGCGATTAGTAGACGGCTTGATATAACTGCGGGAGAGGGTACCAATCAGGTGCCTCAAGCCAGAGCAGGACAAAGTGAGGCTTAGAGTAAGATGTCGTCTTATACCTCATCTACTCTGTCTCATCCAGAGGATATTAGGAGTCACCCAGCACCACCAGTTCCTCCGTCTGGCACTACAAACCAGGATATGCGGAGTGTGGTGCAACTGTTGACTAGCTTGGTAGCTGCTCAGGCTCAGAGGCAAAATACCGGTGTTGTTGATAAACCGGATAGTACGAGAGTTCGTGATTTTATTAATCTAGACCCTCCAGTGTTTACCGGATCAGACCCCAAGGAGGACCCGCAAACTTTTATTGACCAGGTTCATCGTACACTACGGGTTATGCATGCTACAGATACAGAGGAAGTAGAGTTGGATTCTTATCGGTTACGGTATTTAGCAGTTTTCTGGTATGATAGTTGGGAGAGATCCAGGGGTCTGAACGCCCCTCCAGCTGTGTGAAAGGTATTTTCTGAGGTCTTTCTTCGTCACTATTTGCCAGTTGAGATACGACGAGCTAGAACTGATAAGTTCTTGAACCTTAGACAAGGTAATATGAGTGTCGAGAGTATAGCACACAGTTTGATTCTTTAGCAAGGTATGCTCCTCATATGGTGGCCGAGATGAGTGATAGGGTGCATATGTTCGTGAACGGGGTGGGACCACATATGATAAATGAGTGCACGACAGCCTCCTTGGTGGAGGGCATGGATATTTCCCGTATTCAGGCTTATGCTCGGACCCTAGAGGATCGTAAGCGCCAGCAAAGGGCAGATAGGGAGCAGGATAGGGACCACCATAAGAGGGTGATATTTGTAGGGTATTCTCATGACTTCAGAGGTAGTGTTAGGCCCCAGTCTTCGAGGAGTTTGGCGCCACCTGTAGCTAGTGCTCCTCCACAGTTTCAGAGGCCTCGGTATGATCGATTTACCTATTCTGGTTCAGGTCAGAGTTCGCGAGCATCAGGCTCGCAATATCATATGGATACTAGTCAGATGATACCTTCCACACCCCGTTGTGATCATTGTGGCAAGGCCCACTTTGGATTGTGCCGTCGAGGTTCTGATGCGTGCTATTCTTGCGGACAACCTGACCATATGATGCGGGATTGTCCTAGTGGTGGTATGGCTCAGCCAACTGGATCTGTGTCTGGTTCTTCCTCATCAGTTTGACTTCTAGCACGGGGTTTTCAGCAGTCGACAAGTTGTGGTAGAGGTAGAGGTGCAATGCCGAGTTCGAGTGGTGCTCAAAACCGATGCTCTAGTAGGTCGACAGGATCTTGAGTCGTCTCAGGATGTTGTTACAGGTATATTGTCTGTGTTTTCTTACGATGTATATGCATTGATTGATCCGGGATCTACATTATGATATGTTACACCTTTTGTGGCTAATAAGTTTGGCGTTGAACCTGAATTGATAAGTAAACTACTTGCGGTAACTACTCCGATAGGAGATTCTGTGATTGCTAGAAGGGTATATAGAGGTTGCACAGTGATGATTTGTAGTCGTCAAACCTCGGCAAATTTATTTGAATTAGAAATGGTTGATTTTGATGTGATAATAGGAATGGACTGGTTGGGCTCATGCTATGCAAATGTTGATTGTCGTACGAAGATGGTTAGGTTTCAATTTCCTGATGAACCCGTCATTGAATGGAAAGGGAACATTGCTACGCTGAAAGGTAGGTTTATTTTCTATCTTAAGGCAAGGAAGATGATCTCAAAATGGTACATTTATCATCTCGTTCGCGTTAGGGATGCGGAGACGAAACCGCCTACGTAACAATCAATCCCCGTGGTCAATGAATTTCCAGATGTTTTCCCAGATGAACTCCCAGGCCTTCCTCCTGAAAGGGAGATTGAGTTTAGTATTGATGTGTTGCCTGACACTCAACCAATTTCTATTCCTCCATACAGGATGGCCGCGACAGAGTTGCAAGAGTTGAAGGCACAACTGAAGGACTTGCTGGATAAGGGCTTTATTAGGCCTAGCACTTCACCTTGGGGTGCGCCAGTCCTGTTCGTGCGGAAGAAAGATGGGTCATTAAGGATGTGTATTGATTATCGACAGTTCAATAAGTTTAGCATAAAGAACAAGTACCCCCTTCCAAGGATTGACGACTTGTATGACCAACTCCAGGGTGCCAAGTATTTCTCCAAGATTGACTTACGTTCAGGGTATCATCAGGTGAGGGTTAAGGAGAAGGATATTCCAAAGACGGTCTTCCGGACAAGATATGGGCACTTTGAGTTCTTGGTGATGTCGTTATGGCTAACAAATGCCCTAGCAGCTTTTATGGATCTCATGAATACTGTATTCAGGACCTATCTTGATGTGTTCGTGAACGTATTCATTGATGACATTTTGGTGTATTCTCGTTCGGAGGCGGAACATGCGGGCCACTTGCGGATAGTATTACAGACGCTTCAGGATCGTAAGTTATATGCTAAGCTCTCCAAATGTGAATTCTGGGTGAACTTAGTAGCATTCCTTGACCATGTGATATCTGACGAGGGTATTAGTGTTGACACTCAAAAAATTGATGCAGTAAAGAATTGGCTGAGACCTACAACACCATCAGAAGTTCGCAGCTTCCTGGGGCTAGCAGGATATTATAGGCGATTTGTAGAAGGGTTTTCCTCTATATCAGCACCATTGACTAAGTTAACATAGAAAGCTACTAAGTTCCAGTGGTCTGACGCTTGTGAATGAAGTTTTCAAGAGTTAAAGAATCGATTGACATATGCGCCAATGCTCACTCTCCTAGAAGGAATAGAAGGTTATGTGGTATATTTTGATGCCTCAGGTATAGGGTTGAGGTGCGTATTGATGCAACATGGGAAGGTGATTGCTTATGCATCAAGACAATTGAAGAAGCATGAAAAGAATTACCCGACTCATGATTTGAAGTTGGCTGCAGTAATATATGCTTTGAAGATTGGCGGCACTACTTATATGGCGTTCATGTTGACATCTACACAGATCACAGAGTTTACAATACATCTTCAAGCAGAAGGAGTTGAATTTGAGGTAGCGTAGGTGGCTTGAATTACTTAAAGATTATGATGTCGAGATATTGTACCATCCCGGTAAAGCCAATGTTGTGGAAGACACTCTTAGTCGTAAGTCAATGGGAAGCTTAGTACACATTGAGGCAGGTAGATAGGGGTTGACTAAAGAGATTCATCAGCTAGCCAATATGAGAATTAGATTGTTAGACTCTGATGACTGAGGGGTTACTGTAAAGAATACATGAGAATAATTTTTGGTAGCCGAGGTAGAAGCATGACAGTATGAAGATCCTACCTTAGTACGATTGAGAGAGAGCATTCAACAGTGTAAAATTACGGCTTTTGAGATCGGAGCAGATGGGGTACTGAGATACCAGGGCCGGTTATGTGTGCTTGATGTGGTAGGGTTGAGAGAGAAGATTATGATTGAGATTCATCAATCCTGATATTCCATCCATCCCGGCTCGACAAAGATGTATCATGATGTTAAGAAGCAGTATTGGTGGGATAACATGAAGAAGTCTATTGAAGAATTTGTAGCCCGCTGTCCTAATTTTCAACAAGTAAAAATCGAACATCAGAAACCTAGTGGATTGCTTCAGAATATCAAGATTCCGACCTGGAAATGGGAGGTGATTAATATGGACTTCATTATTGGATTACCTCGCTCTTATCATAAGTTTTACTCCATATGGGTGATAGTTGATCGACTTACAAAATGTGCCCATTTTCTGCCAGTTAAGACAACTTACACAGTTGAAGATTATGCAAAGTTGTATATCAAGGAGATTGTTAGGCTTCATGGTGTGCCGATATGAATTATATCAGATCGAGGAGCGCAATTTGCGGCTAACTTTTGGAGGTCTTTTCAGAAGGGTTTAAGCACACAAGTGAATCTCAGCACTGCATTCCATCCACAGACTGACAGACAAGATGAGCGTACCATTCAGACACTTGAAGATATGCTACGAGCATGTGTTCTAGATTTCAAGGGGAATTGGGATGAACATCGTCCACTCATAGAATTTGCCTACAATAATAGCTACCATTTCAGTATTAAAATGGCCCTGTAAGAGGCACTATACGAGAGGAGATGTAGATCACCACTTGGATGGTTTGAAGTTGGTGAAACAGAACTATATGGGACAGATTTGATTCACCAAGCCATTGAGAAGGTCAAATTGATACAAGAGCGGTTGAGGACGGCACAAAGCAGGCAAAAGTCTTCTTCTGATGTCCGACGTCGTGATCTGGAGTTTGAGGTTGGTGATTGGGTTTTCCTGAGGATCTCTCTGATGAAGGGTGTTATGCATTTTGGAAAGAAGGGTAAGCTGAGTCCGCGGTATATCAGTCCGTACAAAATTCTTCGACGAATTGGACAGGTTGCTTATGAGTTAGAATTGCCATCAGAATTGGAATTTGTCCACCCGATATTCCATGTATCTATGTTGAGGAAATGTATTGGAGACCCTTCTCGGGTCGTCCCTATAAAAGATGTACAAGTTACAGAAGATCTATCATATGAAGAAGTGCCAGTGGCTATATTAGATCGACAAGTCCGCAAGTTGAGAACAAAGGATGTAGCTTCCGTCAAAGTATTGTGGAGGAACAAGAACATGGAAGAAATGACATGGGAAGCAGAAGAGGAGATGAAGTCTAGATACCCTTATCTGTTCCAGAATGAAGATAACGAGGATGCCAGGGGAACGCAGGACGCATTTGAAGGTGAAATAGCTCTATGAGGTAAGCAATAGCTTCAGAATACTCTTCCTTAACACACAATGGTGATATGCAGATAATGTACATATACATAATGCTTTGTGTATCCTTGCAAGGCAATACGTTGGGTTTCTTGTAAGTTTGTCTAGTATCCATTTTGTAAGGGAAAAACTCGGCCGGAAATTTCCGTTGGAATCCACGATGGGTTAGGCTTCCCATAAACCCTTACATTCGAGGACAAATGTTCCTAAGGGGGGGAGGGTGTTACAACCCATATTCACGTACGTTCATTCATGCCATAAGTTATTCGATGTAAATATGAGAAAATATTATCTTTTAGATAATAAGAATTTAATCCTATTGGTCTTAAATGATACAAGAGTGTATAAGGGTGATTAACAAGTATTAGAAGTTAAACGAATCAAGGATGTTGTAACCTGTATTTTTAGTAGACCTAGGGGTGCTTAATATTCTAAAGAGGTAGTGTTTTAAGGTATTTGAATCACATAATATCCGTATCATAATTCTCGAAGTCAAACGAGTTATGAAACAAAAGTCGTTAAGAGTTGTCGCAACTTAGGTTCATAGTTTTACTTAAACTTTAGGTCATATATTACTAAGATTTTCTCCCAATATACTTAAAATTACGGGGTTATATATACACCAAATTGAATATCTATGAGTCTAGTTTTCAACGCATCTAACCGTTCATCGATACGATATCAGAATAGAGAGATATTCGCATTTTCGCGAGACTGCGCTAAGCACCTTTCTATGGGTCCCACATAGTCGGTTTAAGAAAGATGGATATATATAATATGCTTAGAAACAGTTTTAAGTCATTAATTTTCAGTATATTTAGACCTTATAACCCTAGAAACACCCTCTTAAGGTTCTCTCAAGATTCAAGACCCAAACAAAGGGCAAACAACACCAATCAAGTGTTGGGAATCCCGTGGCGCTAGTAAGTTTCTTGTTCTTCTTGTTGTTGTTCAAGCTCGTATGGGAGGTTGTTTTAAAGGGTTTATGTTCTGTAAATACTCCCTAAAGTTTTTAATATCAACCCTAAGTGATTTCAAGCCTTCTAAAGTGATTCTAGTACCGAAAAGCCCTAATTGATTGCTAGTTTCGCTTCCCTGTTGTCGTAGCAGCATTGGAGGGATATTTCGTGGAAAATTAAGGTCAATTTGGAGTTGTTATTTCTGTTTAAAGGTGAGGAACCTCTTACTCTACATGTATTTAAGATTATCCAAGTTACGGCTAAGTAATTGAAGCTAGAACTTGTGAAATATATATCGAAAAGCTTGATAGTAATGTTGTTGGTTTGTGGACTATTTTGGGAGGCTCAATATGATTATTGATGTTGTTTGGGATGTTTGCTGATAGTTTTGACTTGTGTGAATTCATATGTATAGGGGAGGTGCTGTCCGTTTCATCATAAAATATGTTATGGTCGATACATAATAGTTACGACGCTTAAACGATAACGATAGTGTCGTTTCTCTTATTGTAGATTAAGGAGTCATGATGTTTGCATAGCTTGAGGTTGGGAAGTATATATACAAGGTATGTGAGTCTATCCTTTTCCTTTTTTTGCATGACTCCGATTGTACATAATGCAATGGACGAGCTTCCAAAGATACTCTACTCTTAGGAGCTAGCAATACTTACATTGTTTCCCTTCTTATGGAATAATTGATGTTGAGGTTGGTTCTCTTATTCTTATGTTATCAATGTTGTTGGTACTTCCTGATTCTTATAAGATTCATGATGAATAGTTAGTCCTAATAACGTGTACGGAGAATATCGACCTTACGTCACTCCTTAAGGTTCATAATATGATTCCAGTGAGTCCTACATGCATTATATATATATATATATATATATATATATATATATATATATATATATATATGTATCTATTTTACTCTACCGAGCCGTGCTATAGTCGCCCGGGTATGGCACCTATTATGCAACCACTGATCAGTTGGGTTTTACCGAGCTCCACGTGGCCGGGTACGTTTTACCGAGCCTATTACGACCGGGTATGATATGATGATGATGATGCCCACAGAGGCGTATGTTTTAAAAGTTTATGTATATGTATGTATGTATCACGCATTTCATGTCAGTAGCCCTCAGAGGTACCCAGATGTTACAGGTTGTATATTATCTATCCCTGTTTACATTATTGTTCTTAATTATGCTTTCCTGACTTACATACTCAGTACTTTATTCGTAATGACGTCCTCTTTATTTGGGGACGCTGCATGTCGTGCTGCAGGTCCTGATAGACAGGTAGACACAGCTCCCCCACTACAGTAGGCTTCCCAGTTCAGCGGTTGTTGGTGAGGTCCCTTCTTCGGACTTGCCGTGGTTTTGGTATGCATTTTTGTTATAGATATTATGGGTATGTTTGGGCCCTATTCCGGAAATGTTGCATCACTTATGCCCCTTTAGAGGCTCATAGATAGGTGTCGACTCATGTATAGTTTGGTATGCCTTGTTGCCTAATTTTTGTTGTATAGTCTTTCATGGCAGCGTTGTAGCTCGTACCTTATATGTAGTTTCTTAGCAGTCTTGTCATCCCATGTGATGTATGTTCATGCCCTTATCTTTAATTGTTGATTGTTCATGATCCATATCTACCATTTATATTGATCTCGTCAGCCCTTAAAGATAATAAAGAAGATTAGATAAAATGTTCGTTGGTGCTCGGCAAGTATGGCCCGGGTACTAGTCATGATCCTCCAGTTTGGGTCGTGACACGTAGTTCAATTTACATCATATAGAGAAGCATAAGATGATTTTACACATAATATCTTTTGACTGCGTCTGAGTTGATAGGCTTTGGCCAAATTTCCTCGTCCATTTATGCGAGTATGAGTGCTCCTCCTGTCAATACTCTGTGAACAATGTAAGAACCTTGCCAGTTGGGAGAGAATTTCCCTTTGGCTTTATCTTGATACGGAAAGATCTTTTTCAGCACCAGTTACCCTGGTGCAAACTGTCTTGGCTTGACTCTTTTGTTGAAGGCTCTGGACATTATATTCTGATAAAGCTGACCGTGACATACTGCATTCATCATTTTTCCGTCTATGAGGGCTAGCTGCTCATAGTGGCTCCTTATTCATTTTGCGTCACTGAGCTTATGAGCTACTATGGATGTGCTCAATCCATTCATATCGTCATATGATCATGCGAAAATGTCCTCATATTCTTTCAGGAACCGCGTGTATTCTTCTTTCTCTGTCGGTGACAAATGGATGCTTATGCGGGTTTCCTTGATGGTTTCGGAATCTCCCAAATTGATTATCTCGGTCTCGTCCAGGTTAGACTTGGGCTTGTTCTCAAAATTCTCTATTTCTCTAACGATCTCTTCAGGTCATACATCCTCTTCTTCCATTTCTTCTAAATCACTGTCCTTTTGTTGCGTTGTCTCATTACATGTCACAATCGTCGGTTCATCAAGATAACAAATAGTAATGTTGTAGGGATAAGGATATGAAAGAAAAATAGTAATAATAGAACATCAAGCCATTTAAAATGTCAAACAAAATGATTTTCAATAACTCAAATAACGTTTTTGGAACATTGAAACATATTATTTAAGACAAAATAAAAAATGCAAAAGTGGAAATCATTTTTTAGAAAAATAAACAATGCTATTCAGCCTTACTACCCCGGGACTCGTCAGGCCCTTGATGGTCTAGCAGTCCAGTTCTTGAGGAATGCTCATCTCTCCACAGCTTGGATGGTAGGGCCTTCCTCCTCCTCCTCCTCGACGATCACACAACAGTCCATATCATCATCTTCCAAGAACAAATTCCTCAATGCTGCCAATGATTATTGTTCCTCTGATCCCCATATGATATCAGCCTAATGGAAGGTCTGACTCAAGTGCGACACGGGTTTCTCAAGAGGGTAGTATGGGCCACGCCATGGTGGCGACCAATTCCGATATTCCTGCCAGGTATACTGATATCCGAGCCCGAAGATTGTGCCATGGCGCTTCAGCTGTACTGGTTTAGAGATACCTTGAAGCTTTTTACCAAGCCCCTTGCCAGGTTCATACCTTTCCCATGCTAGTATACTCTCTATTTTTCTACTCCACCATTTATCCTTTTCAATCGCGTTAACACGCTCGATGTGATGGTAGGTTTCTCCACCTAACTTCCTTCTATTTTCTACCATTGAAATAGTCTGGCTGGTGTAAATAAGGTTGCTCCCATCTCTATGGATGATCACTTCTTGATGATTCCACTCAAATTTTACCGCTTGGTGAAAAGTGGATGCAACAGCTCCAGCGACGTGTGTCCAAGGCCGTCCCATCAATAGATTGTAGGAGGCGAATATGTCTAGCACCTGGAATCTAACATCGAACCAGGTAGGACCCATTTGCAAGCATAGGTTAGTTTCTCTGATCGTGGCCCTTTGAGACCCATCGAGCGATTTCACATTCATAGTCCCTACTCGTATCTCATGTAAACCCTTGCCCAACCTCTTCAGAGTTGTCAACGGGAAAATGTTGAGGCTGGATCCTCCATCTATCAAAACTCTGGCGATGAACTTATCTTCATATTGCACTGTGATGTCTAGTGCCCTGTTGTGACTTAACCCTTCAGGTGGCAGCTTGTTCTCATGGAAAGTGATCTTGTGGCTTTCTAGCACCTGCCCCACCATATTGGCCATTTCTCCACTAGTTATGTTGTTTGGCACATATGCTTAATTCAACACCTTCATCAGAGCATTCCTGTGTGCTTCAGAATTTTGCAATAATGACAGGATGGATATCTGGGCGGGAGTCTTGTTCAGATGATCAATGATAGAATACTTCCTTGCCTGTACCTTCCTCCAGAGGTCATCTGGACCAGTCTCAATGGCGGGTGGTTTTTTATAAGCTTGCTTACTGGTTTCTCCTAAATGTTCAGGTGTATAAACCCTTCCTGTTCTAGTCATTCCTTGTGCAATGCCGAATTCTTCTATCTTTGACTTTTCCTTTCTTCTATCCTCGGCCACATAATCCCAAGGTACAACATTGGAACTGAAGGGTGGTGTGGATGCCACCGTTATAGTGAAAGGTGTGGCCACCTCTATTTCAAATGAAGTGAGTGTTGCTATAGGTGGTGTTACTTCTAGTTATAAAGGAACCGATGTGGCTACCTCGACTTCAACTGGCGGCTGTACCTGCACCACAATGGTATTGAGTGTGACTGCAGGTTTCTTAGGATCATCACCTTCTCGAATAAGCCCGACTGATCCCTCGGGATACCACTCTTCATCAGTTTCTATCACATTGGCCCCTCCACCCCTATGATCTGGGAGAGGATTATTGTTGACATTGGGTGCAGCTTCCTTTGCATGTATGACCTTATTATCAATCAGTGTTTGGATATTGTCTTTCAAGGTGCGACACTCGTCAATAGTGTGTCCCTTCATGCCAGAATGATATGCACATGTCTTTTTTGTATTGACCCATTGAGATGAATTCTCCTTTGCCACAACGGGAATAGGGGTGACATATCCAACGGCTTTCAACCTTTCGTACAACTGGTCGATGGGTTCAGCAATGGCGATGTACTATCTGGGTGGTTTGCGGTCAAAATTAGGCCTAGGTTTTTGGTAGTTTGGACGAGTTGGAGGTGACTGATAATAGGATGGTTGGGTATTATAGGTGTGGTAGGCGGTAGCAGGTTGGGAATATCTGGGAGGTGATGGTTGGTATGTGGGTGGAGGTGTTTGGTATACAAATGGAGTTTTCGGGTCTTGGGCAACCATTACTGTTCCCACTTCTTTCTTTTTCGATATGCCGCCTGATTGTAATGCTTTGTTCGTGGCCTGCAGTATCTCAAAATTCATCACCATTCCACTTTTAATACCTTCCTCGATCCTTTCTTCGAGCTTGATTATATCGGAGAACTTATGATTCTCAATAACCATGTGCCTTTCGTAATATTGTGGATCATGTGCCCTGACGAAGAAATTTTTCATCTGATCCTCATCTAACGTCAGCCTGACCTTTGCTGCTTCTGACCTCCACCGAGTAGCATACTCGCATAAGGTCTCAGTTGAATCCTTTCGTCTTTTCCAACCCCCACAAGCTTGTCACAGTAAGTTCTCAAATGAACCTTGGAGTCACTCATTCCATCAAACATTTAGAACTTGGGAGGTTTGTAACCCTCCGGCAGTTCCACATCCGGCTGTATGCACAAATCCTCGTAATTCAGACCTTCAATCCCTTTGCCTCCTTCAACACCCTGAACTCGGCTCGTTAGTTTCTTGAGCTCCTCATCCATATTCTTGATGAGAAGGTCCTTCTCGGCGGATTATGATGTATAGAAGATTGGTCGAGTGAAGTAAGGTAAGGTTTCTACGTATATAGGGTTGTTCTGGTGAATGCTAGGAGTTTGGGTGTAGTGGTGATCATTGGTGGAGTTCTGGGGTTCGGGGATAGGTTGCAGTGTGTTCTGAGGAGTGTGATAGGTGGTTTGTGGGTATTGAGTAGGGAGATGCTGATTTTGAGGAGGGGTTGTATACTGGTGAGGTGCGGGAGGATTCTGCGGGCGTTTGTTGGGTATGTTCAGAGGTGGTGCAGGGTTCTGGGTGTCTGGGACATTCAATGTGAGGGAGAGATTATTCAAGTTACGGACCTGCTCAAGCTCACCCTGTAGTTCAAGTATCTTCTGTTCAAGCCGTAAAACCAAATCATTTGGGGCCTGAGTGCCCTGATCATCGGAAGTTTCCACATTCTCAACATGTGCAGTGTTGCCGTTCATATCATCCATTTTAGCTTTGCCTTTGCCTTTCGGTACACTTAGAGGAGGAGAAGGTGGAGGGCCTCTAGATCTGGTATGATAAGATGATGATGCCAGTATGTGTGAACCTTGGGGAATGAGAATAATCATAAAAGGAAAGGAAAACAAAAGGTAACCAATTCAGTAAAGGTTCCAAAAAGAGTATTTGCAATATCTAAACACATAGTGCGAGAATGTAAATTCGCGTCCTAATTTGGGAGCCTCGTTGTGCCCGAGGTGGGCCTAGAGACAAGTTGATTTGGAGATCTTCAGTGCCAATAGTTTCCTCATTTCATTAATGTAAAAGTAGATGAATCTAAAACGACACTAAACAAGATAAGTCATTAGTGTCATTTGGCCTTATTACATTTGAAAAAGCAGATAAACCTAATCTACTTGGTCCCAGAAGGACCTTCCCCAGGCTTGATATTCTTGGCTTCATCGATCAGGTTCCCCAGGTCACGCATGCCCAACAGCAGGTATACCCTTGCTAGATGTCCTCCTTCGCTTCCCTCAACATTCATGCAATCAACGACTCTCTTCCTCGTCTTCCCCTCCAGCTCCATCAGACCCTACTCCAGATATTCCAGCCTTTCATTAGACTTGATAGCCATTTCCCTCCATTCATTGATCAATTCCATATCAGCCTTGTGTTGCTCCAGATGCTCGGCCTCAGACTCATGAACCCTTTTGCGCAGTTTATTGTATTTCACTTAGGCTTCAGCAACTTCTTCTATGACCCTGTTTCCCCGATCGATTCTCGGCTCAAGTATCCCTGCTATGCTGTCTTCTAACCATGATAGGTAAAAGCGTACATGCCTTGCGTGATACCTTTATGGCTCGATGGTGTCCCTTTCTACAATAATCTTTAGGTGCCACATATGCTGAGCTTTACATTTGTATAGGATGTCGTCATCCTGAAAATCTGCCCTGTAATGATTCATTTTAGAAACTCGCGGTATGAATTTATTCCTGCCTGTCTCATAACCCTGATGCGAACATAAGGGTATATGCCCCTTAACCCGATCAACACCATGTGCGGAGAGTCCTTAGATCTGATGATGAACTCACTAGTAGGGAACCATTCGAACATCCATTGAACCTGGTCCTCAGTCAAATTGTCAAAAAATTGCACCCACTCTATAGCATTCTCCGGTTGAGCAAGCCTGTCTGGGATGAAGGTCATTCTCTTAGGTTGATGAAAGGCTATGTGATCATTCCACGTCCTTTGTGGAAAATCTTGGCGGTATCGACCTCTCTGGAGGTGTTCTAGCAACCAAACCTGTAGCAGCAAATTACAACCCTCGAAGTGTTTGAACCACTTCTGGCAGCGATCCAAGGCCCGATATATGTCTGCTATAATCATAGGGACAATAATATATGTTTGCCCCTCGATTCCTTCCATTAGAGTCTTAGTTACCATGGCTAGTCTGGTGTGAATCTTATCTCCTTTGCTTAGAAACACTATCATACCCAGGAAGCAGACGATGAACACAAAAACCCTGCGGTGAATACAACCCAAGGAAGTGATAGAGAATTCATCATGGAAGATAAGATAGAATTTGCTATGACCTATCGTTCATAGAGGTAGTCAAAGGGTATGTAGGACTCCTTCAGGCATTCCATATCGTCGTTCTTTTCAAACCCATCATTTTCAGAAACCCCCTAGCGGTACGGTTTTTTGGCACCAATAAACTCAGACTGTCCCAAGGTAATCCAGCGAATCCCCCTATCTCCTCTAAGAGAGGGGTCATTTCTATGTTGCCAAAACAGAACACAGACCTTTCTCCGTCCCAGAACATAGAGGCCGCTTCGATCAACATATTGATTGGTCGGATGTCCAATAAAGATGGTAAGTTTCTGAGGACCCTTTTCACATGGTCTATGTCGCTTGGCGAAAGGTTCTCCCACCAACCCAGCAACAATGGTGGTATTCTTTGGACCACGCCGAACCTGGGGACTTCGTGCCTCATTTTCTGCAAAACAAATAAGTTAGACCCTTCCCCCATCCAGATTCGGCTACTTATACATCAGTGATTAGCATATTTGGCACTTATTTCTCCCAATTAATGCACAGATCATGGTTGCGTTCGTTGGGATTATGGAAACCCCGGTGGACTTTTGGACAAGGGTTTCCTAAAGGGTTATTATATGGACAACATATTAATCCTGGATAAGTTTGACCATGATGCATGTACAATAAATCAGAGTAAGGTTTCTATAGAGGTCTAGACTGGTACCCTCAAGCGGACAACTAGAGGGGGAAAGGCACGGAACAGTCGATTGCACCGCTGATCGACTAGTTTTGCCGCAATAAGCCTTTCTGAATTCAAAGGGATGATATATAGGAAGAGCGCAAACACTCATCAAGCGTGGCTATGATATTGATCACGCACGAGTGGAATATGATGTTGAGCATGATTTATGCAACAGAAAATAGCACGTTGTCACGTATTTGCACGTTAAAATAAATAAATGCGGTATTTAATAATTGAAAAAGCGTTTAAAAAGAGAGAAAGAAAACATAGAGACAAGTCATTTTCCATAATAAAGAGTAATAAAACAAGAAAGAGAAATCGTAAAGGCTTAAAAAAAATAGGCAAATAAATTCATATAAAGTGGGAAAGGGAAAGGGTGTGCAAGTTTTAACAGAATAAAGCATGCTTAAATACTAATTCACAAAAATTAGGTTCGTTATGGTAGGATCCTAAGGGTTATCCCCAGCAGAGTCGCTATGCTGTCGCGCCCCCTTTTTCTCACGAAATCGGGTTTCGACATTTCTGAGACAACTCCCTTCCTTTTGGGATGGGATATGGGATTTGAAGAATCTCCACCTAACGGATTAAGGTGCGTTGGGAAACCTAGAGTAATTAACTCATAAAACTAGTTTGCATCACCAGAGATCGGGTAAGGGCTCGAACTTACCTTGAGAGGAAGGTGTTAGGCACCCCTCGAGGTCCACAACGGTGGGTCCTGGCCGAACTTAATTAAGAATTAGTCTTTAAAGGAAAATAAAGCAATTTAGACAAACTGTTATTTTAAAACAGGAATTAAAAAGGTCCTATGTTTTTTAGCCTATAGGATCATTTCCGTGCAATACTTGGTAACTTTCCCCAGGTTGGGGTGCTACACATAGTATTAGCGCACAGGTCATCATCTCCTTTACTACCCAATTACTATCCTTCAGTTGTTATCTAAGCGTTCTAGTAGCTTCTAACTTGTGCCTTATGCGTGAACTACCCAACCCTTTCCTATGGTCCTGGAGGTGTTTAGGACCTCTATTTAATGTGGTTCTAGACTGACCTAGGTTGCTTAAAATGAGAAAAATCTAGGAGACAAACAAAATTCAAATAAGACTGTCACAGAAGAGCAACTAAAGGCTCATGTTAACCTCCACAAATAGTCAACGAATGCACGCAGTTCAATCAACAAATTTCATTAATTTAGGATCCTATAGGCAGGATATCTAGTGAGCAGAAACAGAATGTAGAGAAGCAGTTTATTTAAGGCGAGCATCGAGACCTATCAATTTGCCTACTGATTTTGATTAAGTTATGAATCTGGGCAAATTTCAAGCAGCAAGAGATCACAGTTTTGGGCCCAAAACTCTTAATAAACCTACAAGTTTGCCTAAGTGATGACCAGAACAGAATCCTATAGGCATGGCATCTACAACTGTTAATTATAGACCTATAACAACGAGTTACTAATTTTAACAGACAAGTTTTTATCTCTTTAGATCCTATAAGCATGCTTTCTACTTTTGCAGAATTAGTTAACTCCTATAGGCATAATTTCTAAGTGTTGAAACTGATTACAAGCATGATTTCTAAACTTACAAATGATTTACCCGATATGCATGATATCTATTAGTTTAAATCCAATAGACATGATTTCTAGGTTTTGAAACTGATTCCTTTTATTCCTGTAGGCATGGTATCAAAGTTGAAACTGATTTTTATTTCATATAGGCATGATATCAATTAATCACGTTGGGGCAGAATCTTTAAAACTAATTTCCAGGAAAGTTTATTAGCTCAAACAAATAGAATCCTATATACATGACCACTAATGCACATTGAGATTGAAAATATGTGTAGATCCTAAGAACGTGGATTCTAATGCAGAATTACCAAAAAAGACCTATAGACAGTGTCTCTAATATTCATGATAACAAACAGTCAAGAAAATATCCTATAGGCAGAATTTCTAAACGATTAGTAACACTCACACAATCTACACAGTAACCTATAGACATGATTTCTACCCGAGTTTTGAACAAAGATGTATAAACCCCCCAGCTTTTACTAATAACCCCAGATCTGTTATTACAGAGATTATTACATTATTACAACCCAATATGAATTAATTACATAATACTATCCATTACACTATAGGGAGTCTTAGCAGGCCCAATATTAACCGGGAAACCAGGCCTTCAAACAAAGCAAGTCTGAAGCACAATGGGATCCATCTATGGCACATAAAATTAGGTTTCTAATGTGTCAAAGTTCCCAAGGGCCTCAAGGACCCCGGGCAATGCTCACACTAGAACCTCACTTAGAAAATAATCATTAAAGATTGAAAGACCAGCCCCAATGTGTCAGAGTTCGGAGGAGTCTCAAGGACCCTAGGCAGTGCTTACCTTGGGGGTGATAGAAACCTAGATAACTAAGAGTAACAATTTGAAATAGTATATGAAGGGTAGGGGGACAGTTTTAGAAAAATAGTTTGATTTTTAGAAGCAAATAAGTTCAGACTACATGGTAGCAAACAGAGCTGGCCCAAGAAATAAACAGAGCACATGGTCTAAATAGATTAATACTTATTCAACTAAGTACTCATACCAGTATTCAAAGTGATTCACAAAGAGCAAGGGCACTTAAATTAACAGACAGAATTGGCTACACATGCTAGCAGGGCAGGGAACATACAACTGATTATACAGAGTTTCACATTATTAAAGATAACCTAATTAGCTTTGTCACTAAGTGAAATCATAGAGGCATGTATTAAATAGAAAACATGTTGAAGTTTGAAATAACTAACCAAACAAACACATAGAATAAGATAGGGTTGTAGGAACTAGAGCATACTAGTTTCAGAGAGAGGTAAACATGCATCATAGATCAGGAAGAAGCATGCTAAGGTTGAAATAAACATGCAGAACAGAACAAGATAACAAGAATTAAGATGTACAGTTGAGGAAGAAACAAACAAGAATCATGTATCAAACAGAAGCAGGTTGAGATTGAAATTAACTAATCACATAACATATAGAATAGAAATAGGTTAATAGAAGTTTAACACATACCAGTTAGGAAGAAATTAAACAGGAATGTAATGACAGTTTGGATCCAAAGAGTGTAGCCTTGGCTTCCAGCTGGCTAAACACTGTAGAAACCAGAGTAGCAGCACAAAGAGAGTTTTTTTGAGGAAAAACAGAGAGCTTTTTAAGTTGTGAAGTGAAGAAAGTGTGAGACTGTGTAAGTGTGAATGTAAGTCTGTAAGCGTGAGCTTGTGTGTTAAAATCAAAAAAGTGAAAGGTTTTTATAGCATATAGTAGAGTAAAACCAAATAAGGTAGGGTATGCAAAATCAATCAATCAATCAATCAATCAATTAGGGTTAACAAGAGTCATTAACAGTAAGTGTAACTTAAATTAAGGAGCATCTTTCACGGAATAAATCATTAGACAAGATTGAGGCTAAATAAGGTAAGTAGTAAATCCAGAGATCACTTATAGGTCGGTTCTAGTAATCAAAGCACAGAAATCAGGCTAGCAAGAGAACTAAGGCAAGTACTGCCAATTAGGAATCGCACATAAGGAAAGAATAGGCAAAAATCTGTCAAGGAGATATCAGTTTTAAAAGGAAAGCACAATTTTCTAACCCTAATTAAGCAAGTAAATAAGTTAACCATTTTAATTGACAGAGCCACAGTAAACGGGGAAACATTATAACCAACAGTGAAATAATGAAAAACCCAAAGGTGTAAAGATATAGAGATGAAACTCAAGTAAAAGAAATCAGTCAAACAGTAAAGAAGAAAACCAGAGTTGAACATTTAAACTTTTTAAACATTTTTGCAGAAACCTCTAGAAAAATCGAAACCCTAGCTTTTAGGGAAAAATGTGATTGGTTGAAAATAGTAGTAAAAACAGAAGAATCTTAAAGGAAAAATACCAAACGAACTCAAACCGCTTCAGATATAAAGACGTTTGAACTGATTTGACCAAAATAGTTAGGTTTATACGAAAAAATAAATAGGGGTGGAAAACTTAGTTTAAACCAGAGATTTGAAGTCATAAAAACACAAAAGTGATAATACTCACAGACATGGGGGTGAATACAGACAGATTAATCGAGAACATGAGAGATTTGAACCAAATCTGGCTCGATTTTCTTGAGATTATCCTCAAGTAACATGAAAATTGAACAACCAACAAAGATAGGAGGCCGGATAGGGCCTGAGATTGAAGAAACAAAGGGGTTTCAGTGACGGCGGGCTAGGGGTTAGAAGAAGGGTGAGGGAGAAGAGAGGAGGGAAGGGGTTTCAAGGCGGCGGATTTGGAAAAGTGAGTAGGGTTTATGTCGTTTGGTTAATTAAAAATGGAAATATTGTCTTGGACCGTTGATCTTCTGAGATCAACGGCCAGGATTAAATCTGGGGTTGGGGCGGGTTTGTAACGACCCGGTCGGTCGTTCCGTGAGATTAGCCATGTTTCCCCCGTTTCTGCTTTATCGTATGTTTCTTAGACTGTTTATGATGTGTTGTGATCGGTTGGTTCAGGTTCGGAGTGGTCGTGGTAAGAATTGAGACACTTAGTCTCTCAAATTAGACTTGTAATTGGAAAAGTCAACTGGGAGTTGACTTATTGGTAAACGATCTCGAAATGTGGATTTTATGGCTAGCTTCGTTAGGTGATTTGGGACTTAGGAGTGTATTCGGAATATGATTTTGATGTCCGGTGTAGAATTAGGCTTGAATTGGCGAAAAGCTAGTTTTTGGCGATTTTTGGTCGGTAGTGGAAAATAGGCTATCAGGGTCGGAATGGAGTTCCGGAAGTTGCAGCAGGTTTTTAATGTCATTTTGGACATGCGTGCAAATTTTCAGGTCAATCGGATGTGTTTTGGATGGTTTCGGCATCCTTGGTGAAATTTAGAAGTTTCAAAGTTCATAGGCTTGAATTTGATGTGATTTTGGTGTTTTTGCATTGTTTTTGGTGTTTCAAAGGCTCGACTAAGTTTGAATGAGGTTATGGGATGTGTTGGTATTTTTGTTGGGGTCCCGAGGGGCTTGAGATTGATTTCGGATGGTTAACGGAGGTTGGACTTAGGAATTTGCAGCAAAGCTGCTGCTGGTGCCATTTTACTGGTGTGACCGCACCTGCGGATGGGGAACTGCAGGTGCGGGTCCGCATAAGAGGAAAGGAATCTGCAGATTCGGAATTTGTGCAGCTCAGTGAGGGACCGCAGTTGCGGACGTTGGACCACACCTGCGGAGTCGCATGTGCGGAATTTGGACTTTAAGTGATTTCTTGCAGGTGCGCACCTGGGACCGCTGGTGCAGGTCCGCAGGTGCAAAAAATCTTCCGCAGGTGCAGATTAACTGGGCAGGAAGTATAAATATGTGCTTCCACAAAATTTTGGCATTTTTCTTCATTTTTGCATGCGGGTTGAGTCATTTTGAGAGCAATTTGGAGAAGGATTTCGAGGGTCTTCGGTGGAGGTAAGTTTCTCGGAATATAAACTCGATTCTATGTTATTATGTGACGAATTAGGCTTGGAATTAGTAGATTAAATGTTATAAATTGGGGGTTTAGGTCTTGGAAAATTGAAACTTGTAATTAAGGAATTTAGAGGTCGTTTATGGTCGGATTTTGATGCATTTTATATGTGTAGACTTGGGAAAGGATGATGATTCTTGTGATGCAATTTTTATCGAATTCTGAGACGTGGGCCAGAGGCTCGGGTTTGACCAATTTCTAAAAGTGTGCCCCTAATTTTGATAGTTTTCGATTGGGGTTCATCTCCCTAGAATATTTTGATGTTATTGATCTGATTTGTGATAGACTCGGAGCATTTGGGAGCCGATTCGAGGGGCAAGAGCATCGCGAAGTAGTTTTTGGACTGTTTTGAGGTAAGTAACGATTATAACTCTAGACTTGAGAGTATGACACCCTGGTATTTTATATTATTTCGGTAAATAAGGTGACACACATGCTAGGTGACGAGCGTGTGGGGTGCACTGATAGGGATTGTGATTTGATCCGTCCCGTAGCAACTATTAAGCCGCGTATTGGATTTGAAACCTTACGATAACCTGTATTGTAGAAATTTATACTTGTTTATGGGCTGTAAGCCATGTTTGGGGCCTTGCGCCGACCTGTTTAGACCCTCAGGGGTATTTTTACACTATTCTCACACTATCCTGATATAACATGTGTGAACTCACTCATGTTTACCACTTGTTATTATTTTCACTATTATCACACTATTTTGAAACTCTGAGAGGTATTTTAGGCTGAGTCCCATAAGTTGAGATGAATTGCCCGAGTGGCTTGTGAGGATGATTGAGTGAGGCCGAGAGCCAAGTATGTGAGGATAGTTATGGATCAGGCTGCACGCCGCAACAATATATATTATATGGATCGGGATGCATGCCGCAACAATAGATATTATATGTATTGGGAAACATATGTATATTGGATCGAGCTGCACGTCGCATCAACATAGTGCTTGGGCTGTAGGAGCCCCTCCGGAGTCTGTACACCCCTAGTGATTTTGGTTCGGGCTGCATGCCGCAACATATGTTATTCGGGTCGGGCTGCATGCCACAACATATATTAGGAGGATCGGGCTGTATGCCGCAGCAGTTGAGTGGTTGTCTGATACTTGTTGAGTGCGAGTGCTTAGTGTGAGCATGAAATACTGATAGTGGAGTCACGAGTGACTGATATGCCTTGTTGATACTGTGCCTGGATGGCTGTTACATCGTGAATTTTACTGTTTTTCCCTCTCTTTATTATACTGAGCCTTCTAATCAAAGTTGAATTACTGTTCTATGAAAGTTTTATTTATAAATGCTCGTCACTGCACTTAAATTTTTAGTTACGTTGGTTACTTACTGAGTTGGCATACCCACGTTACTCCCTGCACCTCTGTGTGCAGATCCAGGTACCAGACCATCTCGCTAGTTGATTTTCTAACGTGCTTGGAGTTGTTCGTGGATCGAGGTAGCTGCTCAGCATCCCCAGCTCACCTCCCTTCCTTTCCTCAGTACATTGTATTGTCTTTCATACTTCAGACTCTTATAGTAGCAAAGTCACTTTATTGTACATTGCATTTATCGTCCTAGGTGCTCATGACAGTTGATTCCAGGTTTTGGGGTAGTGTATAAATTGTTTATTTCATTTTGCTGCTTTAATCAGCTTAAGTAAAAGAAGAATCTTTTTATGAAAGACCGGTATAGTTTTGGAAATTTTGAAATATTGATAGCATGTAATGGTTGGCTAGACTAGTTCCATGATAGGAGCCATCAGGGCCGGCTTAGGATTTGGGGTTGTGACAAGTTGGTATCAGAGCCTAGGTTACGTAGGACTCAATGGTCATCATCATGTTTAGTAGAGTTTTGCGGATCGGTACGAAGACATCTGTACTTATCTTCGAGAGGCTACAGAACCCTTAGGAACAATCTCATTTTTCTTGAATTCTGTCGTGCCATTTTGTTGATTCTGGAAATATAAACTTCTGTTGTTTCATTCTCTCACAGATGGTGAGGACTCGCGCTACTGATCAGGGTGACCAGCCACCAGCTAGACCAGCGAGAGGTCGAGGCTGCGGTCGAGGTAGGGGGACCAGCCACTGCAGTAGCTAGGGCAGTACCAGTTGATCCCCCTACTATTCAGGATCAGGTCCTTGCCGCAGATACTCCAGCGGGACAGGCTCAGGCACCGACGATGCCTATTGTTATTCTGGGTCTTCAGGAGACCCTGGCGTAGATCTTGACTGTATATACCAACCTTGCTCAGGCAGTTGCTACTACTTCTCAGGCCGGGGAAGGCAGTCAGACTCCAGTTGCCCGGACACCTGTGCAGGTTACTCAGGGCCTTCAAACACCGGGGGCAGTTCCAACCCAGCCGGTTGCTCCAGTTCAAGACTTCGTGGTTCCAGCTATGCTAGATGATGAGCAGCATAGGCTGGAGAGGTTTAGTAGACTTCAGCCTCCGACATTTAGTGGTGCTGAGGGCGAGGATGCCTAGGGTTTTCTGGATAAGTTTCAGAGGATGCTTCGTACTGCTGGGATTCTGGAGACCAGTGAGGTCTTGTTTGCTACTTTCAGTTTTCTGGTGCTGCTTTCACTTGGTGGGAGTCTTTTGAGAGGCGTAGGCCTGTTGGTTCAGCACCTCTCACCTGGCACCAGTTCTCTACTATATTCTTGGAGAAGTATGTACCCCAGTCTCACAGGGAGGAGCAGCGTAGGCAATTTGAGAAACTGCGTTAGGGGGAGCTATCAGTGACGCAGTATGAGATGCGCTTTTCAGAGTTGGTTCGTCACGCCACCGAGTTGGTTCCTACCGATAAGGAGAGGATTAGGAGGTTCGTGGATGACCTCACTTATCAGCTCCGCCTTTTCATGACTCGGGAGAGGGTGTCAGGTGCTACCTTCGAGCAGGTTCTTGATATTGCTCAAGATATTGAGTCGGTTCGCCGCCAGGAGCGGGAGGAGAGGGAGGCCAAGAGGACTCGTGGATCGGGTGGTTCTAGTGGTGCTCCTTCCAGGGGGAAGTTTCAACATGGTAGAGTATGTTCATTCAGGCCTCCTCAGTCAGTCCACCCAGCCTATAGTGGTGCATCTTCGGGGCATGGTCCCCCTAGTTCTCAACCAGGCCGTTTTTCATCCGGTGCCCTTCCAGCCCAGAGTACAGATCGAGCACCATCAGCTCTGGGTTCCTATATGCATGGTTCTCTTAGTGGCGATTCTGGTGCCAGGGGTTCCTTTCAGTCCCCGTCTCCAGCTCCAGGGAGTTGTTATGAGTGTGGAGAGCTCGGACATATAAGGAGGCAGTGTCCTCATCTTCTTGGAGGTCCATCTCAGCTGAGGAGCCAACCTTCGACTTTAGCTCCAGTTACTTCACCACCCACCCAGGCAGCCAGGGGTGGTAGTCAGTCAACTAGAGGCCGCCCTAGAGGGGAGGTCGAGCAGGTGGAGGTCAGGCCTGTATGAATGCGTTTCCAGCCAGGCCAGATGCTATGGCCTCTGATCCAGTGATCGTAGGTATTTTCTCAGTCTATCGCCGAGATGCTTTGGCTTTATTTGACCTTGGTTCCATATATTCTTATGTCTCGTCATATTTTACCCATTTCCTGGATCTGCCCCGTGAGTCTTTAGTTACGTCTGTTCATGTGTCGACTCCGGCGGGCGATACTATTATTGTGGATCGTGTGTATCGGTCATGTGTGGTATCTATTGGGGGTCTGGAGACCCGAGTGAACCTACTGTTACTCAACATGGTCAATTTTGATGTGATATTGGGCATGGATTGGTTATCTCTGTGTCATGTTGTTCTTGATTGTCACGTTAAGACCGTGACCTTAGTTATGCCAGGAAGTCCGAGGGTTGAGTGGAGAGGTTCTTCTGAGTATGTGCCTAGCAGGGTGATTTCCTACCTGAAGGCCCAACGCATGGTTGAGAAGGGGTGTTTATCGTATCTGGCTTTTGTGAGGGATGTCAGTGGTGAGTCTCCCGCTATTGATTTGGTTCCTGTGGTCCGTGACTTTTCGGACGTGTTTCCGACAGACCTGCCAGGTATGCCACCTGATAGGGACATTGATTTTGGTATTGACCTGGTGCCAGGCACTCAGCCTATTTCTATTCCACCTTATCATATGGCACCAACAGAGCTGAAGGAATTAAAGGAACAGCTTCAGGAACTCCTAGATAAGAGGTTCATTTGGCCTAGTGTATCACCTTGGGGTGCACCAGTGTTGTTTGTGAAGAAGAAGGATGGTTCTATGCGTATGTGTATTGATTATCGGCAGCTGAACAGGGTTACGATGAAGAACCAGTATCCCTTGCCTCGTATTGATGACTTGTTTGATCAGTTGCAGGGTGCCAGGGAATTTTCCAAGATTGACTTGCGTTCCGGCTATCATCAGTTGAAGATTCGGGGGCCAGACATCTCGAAGACTTCTTTTAGGACTAGATATGGTCATTATGAGTTTCTGGTTATGTCATTCGGGCTGACCAATGCCCCAGCAGCCTTTATGCACTTGATGCACAGTGTATTCCGGCCTTATCTAGATTCTTTTGTCATCGTGTTTATTGACGATATCTTGGTGTATTCACGATCTCGGGAGGATCATGAGCAGCATTTGAGAGTTTTGCTTCAGACCTTGAGGGAGAAGAAGGTACTATGCAAAATTTTCGAAGTGTGAGTTCTGGCTTGATTTAGTAGCGTTCTTGGGGCACGTGGTAGCCAGTGAGGGTATTCAGGTTGATCCGAAGAAGGTAGAGGCGGTGCAGAGCTGGCTTAGACCGTCATCAGCTACCGAGATTCGCAGTTTCCTTGGTTTGGCAGGGTACTTTCATCATTTTGTAGAGGGATTTTCATCTATTGCAGCACCTATGACCAGACAGCTCCGGTATTGGTTTTGCCTACGGGTTCAGGTTCTTATACAGTTTACTGTGACGCCTCGAGAGTTGGCCTTGAAGCGATGTTGATGCAGGACGGTAGGGTGATTGCCTACGCGTTCAGACAGTTGAAGGTGCACGAGAAGAATTATCCAGTGAACGATCTTGAGCTAGCATCTATTGTCCACGCCTTGAATATTTGGCGTCATTATTTGTATGGAGTGCATTGTGAGATTTTCACTGATCACCGTAGTTTGCAGCATCTGCTTAAGCAGAAGGATCTGAATTTGCGTCAGAGGAGATGGTTGGAGCTTCTCAAGGATTATGACCTCACTATTCTATATCATCCGGGGAAGGCCAATGTAGTGACCGATGCCCTGAGTCGCAGAGCGGAGAGTTTGGGGAGTCTAGCCTACCTTCCAGCACCAGAGCGACCTTTAACACTTGATTTTCAGGCTTTAGCGGGTCAGTTGGTGAGATTGGATTTACCAGAGCCCCCGCGGGTATTGGCTTGTGTAGCCTTCATGTCTTCTCTTTATGATCAGATTAGAGCACGCCCGTATGATGATCCACACTTACTTGTTATTCAGGACAGGGTCCGTCACGGTGATGCCAGGGATGTGATTATTGGTGATGATGGGTTCATGAGGATGCAGGGCCGGATTTGCGTGCCCAATGTGGATGGATTTTGAGATTTGATTCTAGCTTAGGCCTATAGTTCACGGTATTCCATCCATCCGGGTGCCGCAAAGATGTATCAGGATCTGAGACAGCATTATTGTTGGAGGCGAATGAAGAGGGATATTGTTGAGTTCGTGGATCGGTGTCTCAACTGTCAGCAGGTCAAGTATGAGCACTAGAGACCGGGTGGATTGCTTCAGAGATTAGATATTCTAGAGTGGAAGTGGGAGCAGATCACCATGGACTTTGTAGTTGGGCTTCCACGGACTTCAAGGAGGTTTGATGCTATATGGGTTATTGTGGATGAGCTGACCAAGTCCACACACTTAATTCCTGTTGGTACTACTTATTCTTCGTAGCGGTTAGCTGAGATTTATATTAGGGAGACGTCCGATTACATCGAATTCTAGTTTTTATCATTTCTGACAGAGTTACTCAGTTCACATCTCAGTTTTGGAGGGCCGTGTAGAGGGAGTTTAGGCACTCAAGTTGAGTTGAGCACATCGTTTCATCCTCAGACCGACGGGCAGTTGGAGCATAGTATTCAGATTTTGGAGGATATGTTGCGTGCATGTGTCATTGATTTTGGGGGTTCATGGGACTAATTTCTGCCACTCGCAGAGTTTGCATATAATAATAGTTATCAGTCGAGTATCCTGATGGCTCCGTATGAGGCTTTATATGGTAGGAGATGCAGATCTCCAGTTGGTTGGTTTGAGCCAGGCGAGGCTAGGCTATTGGACATAGACTTAGTTCAGGATGCGTTGGGTAAGGTGAAGTTGATTCATGAGCGGCTTCGCACGATGCAGTCTAGGCAGAAGAGTTATGCGGACCGAAAGGTCCGAGATGTGTCTTTCATGGTTGGGGAGAAGGTGCTGCTGAAGGTGTCACCCATGAAGGGTGTTATGAGGTTCGGGAAGAGGGGAAAGCTGAGTCCCCGGTTCATTGGGCCATTTGAGGTGCTTCAAAGGATTGGGGAGGTGGCTTCTAGACTTGCCTTGCCTCCTAGCTTATCGAGTATTCATCTGGTGTTCCATGTTTCGATGCTCCGGAAGTATGTTGGTGACTCATCTCATGTTTGGGACATCAGCACGGTTCAACTCGAGGGTGATATGTCATATAACGTAGAGCTAGTGGCTATTTTGGGTCGTCAGGTCAGAAAGTTGAGGTTTAAGGATATAGCTTCAATGAAGGTTCAGTGGAGAGGACAGACGGTGGAGGATGCCACCAAGGAGACCGATCGGGAGATGGTGAGCAGATATCCTCACTTATTTGAGACTCCAGGTATGTTTCTAGACCCGTTCGAGGATGAACATTTGTTTAAGAGGGGGAGGATGTAACGACCCGATCGGTCGTTCCGTGAGATTAGCTCCGTTTCCCCTGTTTCTAATTTATTGTATGTTTCTTAGCCTGTTTATGATGTGTTGGGGTCGGTTGGTTCGGGTTCGGAGTGGTCGTGGTGAGAATTGAGACACTTAGTCTCTCAAATTAGCCTTGTAGTTGGAAAAGTCAACTTGGAGTTGACTTCTTGGTAAACAACCTTGGAATGCGGATTTTATGGCTTGGATAGCTTCGTTAGGTGATTTGGGAGTGTACAGAATGTGGTTTTGATGTCCGGTGTAGAATTAGGCTTGAATTGGTGAAAAGCTAGTTTTTGGCGATTTTCCGGTCGGCATTGGAAAATAGGCTATCGGGGTCGAAATGGAGTTCCGAAAGTTGCAGCAGGTTCGTAATGTCATTTTGGATATGCGTGCAAATTTTTAGGTCAATCGGATGTGTTTTGGATGGTTTCGGCATCCTTGGTGAAATTTAGAAGTTTCAAAGTTCGTAGGCTTGAATTTGATGTGATTTTGGTGTTTTTGCATTGTTTTTTGTGTTTCGAAGGCTCGACTAAGTTTGAATGAGATTATGGGATGTGTTGGTATGCTTGGTTGGGGTCCCCAGGGGCTCGGGATTGATTTCGGATGGTTAACAGAGGTTGGACTTAGGAATTTGCACCAAAGTTGCTGCTGGTGCCATTTTACTAGTGTGACCGCACTTGTGGATGAGGAACCGCAGGTGCGGGCCCGCAGAAGCAGAAAGGAATCCGCAGATGCGGAATTTGGGCAGCTCAATGAGGGACCGCAGATGCAGACGTGGGACCGCACCTGTGGAGTCGCAGGTGCGGAAATGGAGTCGCAGGTGCAGAATTTAGACTTTAAGTGATTTTTCGCAGGTCCGCACCTGGGACCGCTGGTGCGGGTCCGCAGGTGCGGATTAACTGGGCAGGAAGTATAAATATGTGCCTCCGCGAAATTTTGGCATTTTTCTTCATTTTTACCAGCGGTCCGCAAGTGCGGAAAATCTTCCGCAGGTGCGGATTAACTGGGCAGGAAGTATAAATATGTGCCTCCGCGAAATTTTGGCATTTTTCTTCATTTTTGCATGCGAGTTGAGTCATTTTGAGAGCAATTTGGAGAAGGATTTCGAGGTTCTTCGGTGGACGTAAGTTTCTCGGACTATAAACTCGATTCTATGTTATTATGTGACGGATTAGGCTTGGAATTAGTAGATTAAATGGCATAAATTGGGGGTTTAAGGCTTAGGAAATTGAAACTTGTAATTAAGGAATTTAGGGGTCGTTTGTGGTCGTATTTTGATGCATTCTATATGTGTAGACTCGGGAAAGGATGAGGATTCTTGTGATGCAATTTTTATCGAATTCCGAGACGTGGGCTCGGGGCTCAAGGCTCGGGTTTGGCCAATTTCGGGAATTGTGCCTAATTTTGATAGTTTTCGATTGGGGTTCATCTCCCTAGCATATTTTGATGTTATTGATCTGATTTGTGATAGACTCAGAGCATTTGGGAGCCGATTCGAGGGGCAAGAGCATCGCGAAGTAGTTTTTGGACTGTTTTGAGGTAAGTAACGATTGTATCTCTAGACCTGAGAGTATGACACCCCGGTATTTTGTATTGTTTCGGTAAATGAGGTGACACACATGCTAGGTGACGAGCGTGTGGGCGTGCACCAATAGGGATTGTGATTTGGTCCATCCCGTAGCGACTATTAAGCCGCGTATTCGATTTGAAACCTTACGATAACCTGTATTTTAAAAATTTATACTTGTTTATGGGCTGAAAGCCATGTTTGGGGACTTGTGCCGACCTGTTTAGACCCTCAGGGGTATTTTTACACTATTCTCATACTATCTTGATAGAACATCTGTGAAGTCAGTCATGTTTACCACTTATTATTATTTTCACTGTTATCACATTGTTTTGAAACTCTGAGAGGTATTTTGGGCTTAGTCCCGTAAGTTGAGATGAATTGCCCGAGTGGCTTGTGAGGATGACTGAGTGAGTCCGAGAGCCGAGTATGTGAGGATAGTTATGGATCGGGATGCACGTTGCAACAATATATATTATATGGATCGAGCTGCACACCGCAGCAATAGATATTATATGGATCGGGCTACGCACCGCAGCATATGTATATTGGATCGGGTTGCACGCCGCAACAAGATAGTGTTTGGGCTGTAGGAGCCCCTCCAGAGTCTGTACACCCCCAGTGAGCACAATCGACTATATATATATATATATATTGGGTCGGGCTACGCGCCGTAGCATATGTTACTTGGATCGGGCTGCACGCCGCAACATATATTACGAGGATCGGGCTGCACGCCGCAACAGTTGAGTGGTTGTCTGATACTTGTTGAGTGCGAGTGCTTAGTGTGAGCATGGAATACTGATAGTGGAGTCACGAGTGACTGATATGCCTTGTTATGAGAGATATTGTGCCTGGATGGCTGTTACATCGTGAATTTTACTGTTTTTCCCTCTCTTCCTTATACTGAGTCTTCTAATAAAAGTTGAATTATTGTTCTATGAAAGTTTAATTTATAAATTCTCGTCACTGCACTCAAGTTTTTAGTTACTTTGTTTACTTACTGAGTTTGTGTACTCACGTTACTCCCTGCACCTCTGTGTGCAGATCCAGGTACCAGACCATCTCGCTAGTTGATTTTCTGACGTGCTTGGAGTTGTTCATGGATCGAGGTAGCTGCTCAGCATCCCCAGCTCACCTCCCTTCCTTTCCTCAGTACATTGTGTTGTCTTTCATACTTCATACTCTTATAGTAGCAAAGTCACTTTATTGTACATTGCATTTATCGTCCTAGGTGCTCATGACAGTTGATTCCAGGTTTTGGGGTAGTGTATAAATTGTTTATTTCATTTTGCTGCTTTAATCTTCTTAAGTAAAAGAAAAATCTTTTTGTGAAAGAATGGTATAGTTTTGGAAATTATGACTTATTGATAGCATGTAGTGGTTGGCTAGCCTAGTTCCATGATAGGCGCCATCACGGCCGGCTTAGGATTTGGGTCGTGACAGGGTTTTATCAATTGGGTTATTGGGTTTGGGTTTTGGGTATTGGGTAAGGTTATGGTATTGGGCTGGGGTAGTTATTGGGCTAAGGTCCGGAAAAAAATTTCATAAAGAGGCTATATGTTAAATACCCTATTTAGTTTAATAAAATAATTTATAAAAATAATTAATAAATGATGAAATGCTATTTATGCATGAAAATGATTTAAAATAATTACTTAATATTATAAAATATAAAATGTCATTTTCGTGTAAAAATAAAGTAATTATGCACTCATGGGCTATTATTGCAAAGTTATTGCAATTA
Organism: Nicotiana paniculata; assembly: GCA_005239505.1. Taxonomy (NCBI): domain Eukaryota; kingdom Viridiplantae; phylum Streptophyta; class Magnoliopsida; order Solanales; family Solanaceae; genus Nicotiana; species Nicotiana paniculata. The sequence continues at coordinate 30,500 of ML303407.1, read as the reverse complement.
TAACCTGAAGATGTAAATATAATTATGCATAAAATAATTAAAGCTTAATATAAATATATTTGATAAAAATTAAGCGTTAAAATTATTATAGAATTATTTGTTATGCAATTAGTAATTATTTAGATAATAAAATGATGGAACAAATTAATTAAAAATCTTTTAAAATCACAGAAAATTATAGAAAAATATTAATTGATGATCATGCATTGTTTTGAAAGTATATATGCATTTTGAAAATAATATAGGGAAAATTAGGTATCAACAGACGTGTGCATACCATTCCGGCATGAAGGGACATACCATTGATGAATGCCGCACTTTGAAACACAAGATCCAGACATCAATTGATACCAAGGTCATACATGCCAAGGAAGCCGCACCCAATGTCCGCAACAATCCCCTCCCAAATCATAGGGGTGAAGTAGTCAATGTGATGGAAACCGATGAAGAATGGGATCCCGAGGGATCAGTCGGGCTTATTCGGGAAGGTGATGCCCCTAAGAAACCTGCAGTCACACTCAATCCCATTGTGGTACAGGTACAACCACCAGTTGAAGTTGAGGTAGCCGCGACTCCCTTTGAAGTAGAAGTGAAACCACCTGCAACTACACCTACTCCATTTGAGGTAGAAGTAACCACACCTTTCACTGTGACGGTGGCATCCACACCACCCTTCAATTCCAACGCCATACCTTGGGATTATGTTGCCGAATCTAGGAGAAAAGGGAAAGCAAAGATGGAAGAGTCTGGTGATGCACAAGGAATGACTAGAACGGGAAGAATCTACACACCTGAAAATTTGGGAGGGACAAGTAAGGAAGCTGCCACCAAACAACCCATCATTGAAACTGGTCTGGATGATCTCTGGTAGAAAGTACATGCAATGGAGTACTCTGTTGTTGATCATCTGAACAAAACTCCCACCCAGATATCTATCTTGTTGTTTAAACAAAGAATTAGATTCTTAGTCAAAACTATTTTAAGAAGTACTCGGCCTTCTGATAACCGAATAATAAGAATTAGACTTGTAAATAAGAAAGCAATAAGATCACATAAAGTAAGTATATTTCAGTAGTAGTTCGAACGTTTCCATACAAGTGAGATTTTACTCCCTTTTAAAGGGAATTTCTTAATATAATGTCTACTCTTCTTAATGATTGAGCATTAATGACTAATAATATCATTAATGTAATGTTACAATTGGTAATCATAACTGTTGCGTGAAGATTATGTAACATTTAGCTCATTGATTAAAGATCTTTGAATCTACCCTTTATTCTGCCTTGGTTCATTCTGACCGTGTCTCTTCAACTCCTCAATTAGACTGAAACTCTCGCATCTAATTTTCTCATGTGTATGCTATTCCATTCCTCTTTGTCCCGTGCTTCTTTCTAAACTTCTGACCAGCTGTCATGTTTCCATTGATCCACGTAGATTGTCTTTTCATCAGAAATATTACATGTGTGAAGTCTATTTTTACCAATACATATAGTCCCCTCACTTACCATTTATTTATCAATTAAATATTTGGTAAGTGGATACTCATTTATGGCGGGAATGTTTTGCTGTCGTTTCACTCGTACCATTGCATCCATCTCTGAATGCATGCGTCGCTTGTCACTTCCATTTAATGCTCGTGCCACGTGGCATTCTCGGATTGATTCTGCAATTCATCAGCGCATTTTAGGACTTTTTGCGGCTGCATCAGTCACGAAGTGACAATTCTAATTATGACTTTCACATCAGTGTTTTTTCCATTTTTTTGACGGTTGCCTCTGAGTATAAATTCCCCTTTTCCTGCCTTTGCTTTCACAAAAAACTTCTAACTTTTCTTCATTATTTGTAAATTCCTCTTTCACATAAATATGTCTTCCTCAAATCAAGAACCCAAGAAGGTTATCATTGTAGAGGAACTATCTCCTTCTTATGCTCCAATCCGGAGTAGGAGGGGTGGTAGACTAAGAAGCTTGAGTTCTACACCTTCTAGGGGTTCTTTTTCTCCTTGAAACATTACTCCCCAGCCATCTTGTAGGGCTAATGTTTCTTCGTCTTCTTTTAGGGATAGAGCTTCTAGATCTTCTTCTAAGAGTAGAGAACCTAACGAACTACTTCGTGAGCCAAAAGTTGATGAGATTGTTCCTGCTGAGTTTTCTTTTGTAAGGGATAGTGAGGCCATAAGAAAACAGCTTTCTTCTATGACATCAGCTTTCTTCTATGACATCTCATGATCGTGCTGATCTTTACCCTACTCAAATCACTGAGGGTTTAGTTTCACTCGTGCATAGAGATTGTTATTGGAAATCTGACTTTCGAGTCTTAGTTCCTAATGAGAATCAGAGAATAACCTCTTACAGAACTGGGTATTATTTTGTGTATACTTACCCCTTTACTTTAGGATTCAAGCCTTCCATCGACCCTGTCATCATAGAATTCTGTAGATTTTTTAATGTGTGCTTGGGACAGATCAATCCTCTTATCTAGAGGGCAGTAGCATGCCTTAGATATTTGGCCACCTTAGCTTTAGTTACTTTTACTTTTCATCATCTCATTCATCTCGATTCTCCTATGTTGTTCCGCCAAGGAGTTTTTACTCTTGAGTCTAGGAGTAAAAGAGTTTTGATTATACCTGATGATGATAAAGATAGAGGATGGTATGTCCAGTATGTTGCTGTCCCTACTAGGTTTGGTAGGTGAAGAAAATCTCCCCTTCCCTGAGAAGTGGAACTTTGCACATGAGTAAAGTTTTGCTCACTTTCTTCTTTATTATTATTATTATTATTTCGATAAATCTTCGATACCATGACTATTTTTTTTTCTTTTACAGCAACCATGGGAACCGTTTAGGAGGTCTCCGATTTCCGTAGTTGGGTAGAAAAGTTACTGTTGATCGCTCCAATGGAAGAACGTTCTTGGAAGTACTTCTCGGCGAGGTGTGGTTGGAAAGTGAAAACCCATTGTAGGTTTTTTTTATATTTCCTTTATTTCTCCTTTTAAGCTTCTCTAATCCCTTTTATTTGTTATGGTTTCCCGCTCGTGGGGTCTCTGCTGCTGTTGTATCTGCTTCGAAACTTTCTTTGGCCAAGGCCCAAGAAATTATTGTGAACTACTCTTCATCAAAAAGGAAAGCAAGTGGGTCTCGGACCTTGGAAGATGAGGAAGAGCAGGATGAAGGTTCGCAGATTCGGAGGTCACGAAGAAGAAAGGTCGTGTCTGACGACGAATCTGCTCTAGTTACTGATCCACCTTCCGTGCCTGAGTCAGAGCATTCCGCTCCTGCAGATGCAACTCCTTCTTTTGCCAGTGAATTAATTGAACAATTATTCCACCAAGGATTTGGCACAGTTTCAGAGGAGGCACCTCTCTCTATTTTTCCTCCATTTTCTCTAGTGGAACTTTTGTCTGCTGCACCTGTTGTTGTTTCTGCTCCCCCGCCTATTCCATCCGTGGATCCTTCATCTGCCCCTACTTCCGTGCCTTCTATCATCGAAGTACGATCTTTCAGTAGTGGGGAGATGAAGAAAATTATGATAGAGGTTCCTGCGGGAGGTATCCTCTTAAAGAAATCAGGCCAGGCGGATGTGTGGTTGAAGCCTTTGATAGGCCCGGTTAAGAAGTCTAAGTTGGAAAGGCATAGCTCCTTATATTGGACGAACGAGATTGTACACTCATCCTTAAGGGTATCCTTTATATCGTTCCCTTTTTTTTATATCCTTACGTATATAACTTCCCTTTTTGTGCAAAGCAATCTTATTGGTGCAGAATTGATGAAAAGGGTCGTTCATACAGAGCAATTAGCGAATGACTATCATACCGAGGCTGATAACTGGAAGGAGCAATTCGAGAGTCTTTAGCTTGATATGGAGGTAGAAGAGGAGGAGAAGTGTACCTTGGAGCAGCAAATCAGAGTAATTACAGTGGAATTGGCCATCGAGAAGGCTTCATCAAGTCAAGAAGGCAAGGATAAGAACATCCTGGAGTCTTCCTTTGCGGAGCAGCTTTCCCATGCTACTGAAGAGATAAGAAGCTTGAAGGCTTTGTTGGACCAAAAGAAGGATTATGCTGGTGAACTTCTGCAATCACTTACTCAGACCCAAGAGGACCTCCGTGAATCTTCAAACAAGATTCAATTTCTGGAAAGATCTTTTGCCCCTTTGCAGGCTTCTTATGATGCTGTCGTGGTTGAAAGAGATGAGCTGAGAGCCGATATTGAACAATGGGAGAAAGATTATGAGGCTCTTCAGGATAAGGCAGTTGTTGATGTTTGTTGGGCTTATTTGAATTCCCGGCTTGACACATTGACAGAAATGGGCCAAGAAAATTTTGACTTAGAAGCTGAAATTGCCAAAACCAAGGAGACGAATCGGCAAAGTCAAAATTTTTCATCACCTGAAGTTGAAGTTACAATGGGTGATGAGATCGTGCCTGATGAAGCTACTGCCCAAGCCTCGCCATCTCAAGTCGCTCCTCCTGCTGATGAAGATAATCCCCGGAGGGGCTAGTGAAAGTGTTTATCAACCCCTCTTTTTTTTTCTTTTGGAACAATTGGTGATTACCCCTGGTCCTATTTGGGGGTGAAGTTTGGTTTAGTAAGTCCCCAATGACAAATTAGGGGCAACTTTGTATGAACAAATTTGGTTTAAGCTAAGTTAATACTTAGTTCTTACCATTATATAATATTAATATTTACAGTTTTTAGCATGACTTGTGTTTTTTCGAGTTTTCGTTTTACTCTTAAATGTTTTCATGCTTTACGTTCGGGTTTTTGTTTTACCCCTTGGTATTTAATTTTGCATTAAGAAATGCTTCAATATTTCATGTCTTTTTGAAATAAGCACGATTTATAAAAGAGGGCCCTTTTATGAACGACACTTAATGAAGAAGACGTCTCAACTTCATAATGGTGTAAACATACAAAAGAGAGATAGGAATTCACATGTTTTTTCTGAATAATGTTTTACAGAAAGTCTTTATATTATTCGAACTTTCGTAACATTTTACATGTGTTTGAGAATCGTCTATGACTCTTTCGTAACTGTTTTCTTTTACAACAGGTTTTGAATAAACACGGGGGTATGAATTTCTACCCGTAACTAAATTCCGCCTTTAACCTAAACATTCGTTTACATTCACGAGTATGTTCTTTGTAGGTTTCTGAATCAGGCTTTGTGTTTTTGTCTTTGGCTCTTTGATTCTACTCATAGATTTTGACTTGTTGGGAAAAATGGATCTTCAGGCTTGAACTTTGACTCTTTTGATAGTCTTCTTTGCCTTTTCCATACTGTATAGTCCCCCAAGTGTTTGAGCTTTGAAGAATGAAATCTCGAGCATTTGACTATCCCTTTCTTGTGGTCCTTTTCCTGAAAAGGAAAAATATACAGGACTTGAAGGTATATAGTTTAGATGATGACTGCTTAACCCTTTGAAGCGTCCATCAGAAAGTTGTAACCCTAGACCGGGAATTCAATTTTTTCCTCGTGTCTATTCAAGTCTAATATCATCAGCTGGTTATGGGTTAGATTTTTGCCTATCATCTAAAATGGTTAATATAACTTTAACTGTACTAAATAAAATGGAACGTAATGATACCTGACCGTGGGTATTCCTTTCCTTAGAAGTAATATTTCTTCAAGTGAACAACATTCCAACTTGTTGGTAAAATTCTGCCATCCATGGTTTCAAGCTCATAAGCACCTTTTCCAGCAATACCACGCACTTTGTAGGGTCTTTCCCAATTTGGATTTAAGTTTCGTGCTCCAGCCTCTTTTGTCGATTGAAAAACTTTCTTAAGGACAAAGTCCCAAATTTTGAAATATCTGCGGTGAGCTTTTCTATTGTAATATACTCTATGATTTGCTTTTGAACTACCATGCGTATTAAAGCAGCTTCTCTCCTTTGCTCGAGTAAATCCAGATTTGTTCTCAACTCGCCATTGTTTATTTCTTCTGTTGCTGTTGTGAATCTCATGCTCGGTTCACCAATTTCCCCTGTATTAGAGCTTCAGAACCGTAAACAAGTGCGAATGCGGTTTTTCTCGTGGCTGTATTTGCAGTAGTTCTATAAGCCCATAATACTGCTGGTAGTTCTTCAGGCCAATTTCCCTTAGCTTTTTTCCAATCTTTTCTTCAGATTGTTAACAATGATTTTATTTGTTGACTCAGCTTCCCGTTAACCACGGGTTGATATGGTGAAGAAGTGATTCGTTTGATTTGCCAGCTTTGGAAGAATTCTATGATTTGTGAGCCTATGAATTGTGGGCCATTGTCACATACAATTTCCTTTGGTACACCAAAACGGCATATCATGTTTCTCCATATGAAGCTTTTCACTTCTTTTTCTCGCACCTGTTTAAAAGCATCTGCCTCCATCCATTTTGAGAAATAATCTGTTAATACAATTAAAAATCGTACCTTTCCTCTGGCTAGGGGTAGAGGTCCTACTATATCCATTTCCCATTTCATAAATAGCTAAGGTGATAAAACCGGGTGTAGTAATTCTACAGGCCGATGCATATTTTTAGCATATCACTGACATTTATCGCATTTAGCTATGAAATCTTCAGTGTCTTCTTCCATATTAGGCCAATAGTTCCCTACTCTGATTAGGGTTTTGACTAAGGACCTTGCACCTGCGTGGTTCCCACAATGTCCTTCGTGTACTTCTTTCATCACGTACTCAGTTTGGTTTGGTCCAAGGCACCTTGCTAGGGGACCTCTAAACAATTTTGTGATACAGAGAGTCACGAACTAGGTAGTACCGTGCAGCTTTTCGGCGAAGTGCTTGAGCTTCTTTCTTATCTTCAGGCACGGTACCATTCTGCAAAAAATTTACAATTTCGATTCTCCAATCCTAGGTTAGATTATTAAATGTTACCTCATTCTTGTCCTGGTCAATTGCTTAATGAAATAAGTGTATCACAATAGCATTCTCTTTATTCGTTACATCGGTAACTGCTGCAAGATTAGCTAACGCATCCGCTTCTGCGTTTTCCTCTCTAGGTACTTGCATAATCTTCCATGACTGGAATTGCCTCAGGTCTCATGCCTTCTCCAGATATTGTTGCATTCAAGTCTCTCTAGCAGTATAAGTCCCCTGCATCTGGTTCACCACTAGTTGAGAGCCACTTTTTATCACGTCTGCTCAATTGAGGGTTCTCGTGCTAATTCGAGTGCTGCAATGACAGCTTCGTACTCTGCTTCATTGTTAGTGATAGGATAGCATTTAATAGCTTGCCTTATCTTTTCACCCAAAGGTGGTATCAAAACAATTCCCAACCCGGATCCTTTAATATTAGAAGAGTCGTCGGTGAATAGAGTCCATATTCCTGGATTAGCTCCGGTAAAGATTTGTAATTCTTTTTCTACTTCAGGAATTATGCTAGTGTTAAAATTTGCGACAAAATCGGCTAAAACCTGAGACTTTATTGCAGTCCTAGGTTGATAGACTATGTCATATTCTCTTAGTTCTATTTCCCATTTAGCCAGTCTACCTAACAGTTCTTGCTTATGTAAGATATTTCTCAAAGGATACAAAGTTACAACAGTAATTGGGTCACTGAAAGTACGGTCTTAACTTTCTAGCTGCCATGCCAAGGCTAATTTTTCTAGATGAGGATATCTAGTTCCAGCATCTAGTAAGGACTTACTTACATAGTAGATAGGAGATTGCTTACCTTTGTCCTCCCTTACTAGGACTGCACTTACGGCTATTTCTGCAACAACAAGATAAATATATAACATTTCCCGTTCCTTTGGTTTAGACATCAGTGGGGGATTTGATAGATAAGCCTTCAAGTTTTTAAGAGCTTTTTGACATTCTTCAGTCCATTCGAACCGATTCTGCTTCTTTAGCACTGAGAAGAATTTAAAACTACATCAGTGGGGGATTTGATAGATAAGCCTTCAAGTCTTTAAGAGCTTTTTGACATTCTTCAGTCCATTCGGACCGATTCTGCTTCTTTAGTACTGAGAAGAATTTAAAACTCTTCTCTGAAGATCTGGAGATGAATCTTCCTAAAGCTGTAATCATGCCTGTTAATCTTTGAACTTCTTTTTTGCTCGTGAGTATATCAGGTATTTCTTCAATAGCTTTAATTTGAGCAGGATTTACTTCAATGCCTCTATTTGATACGAGAAAACCTAAAAATTTACCTGATTTGATGCCAAAGGTGCATTTTTCTGGATTTAATTTCATGTTATACCTGCGGAGGATCTCGAAAGTAGTTGAGAGATGTTGGAAATGATCTTCTGTCTGCGTTGTCTTTACCAATATGTCATCAATGTACACCTCCATTATTTTCCCCAGATGTTCCTGGAACATCTTGGTCACTAGTTTTTGATACGTGGCTCCAGCATTTTTCAAGCCAAAAGGCATGACTTTGTAACAATAAGTCCTCCTCTTCATCGATCACTTGATTCTTGAACGATACTTGCTTTCATTTCTTTTGCTTGACAGGTACGAAGGATGGGTCTTCATTTAGTTTATGATTCATCACTTCTCTTCTGGTCGGGCTTAGCCTTGCTCCTATGTGGATTTTTTGCTCAGGTTTAAGCTCGAACAGTGGAACAACTTCGAGCTCCTCAGTCGTTATCTTGATATTTTCATTATCTTCTGGTTCTTGAATAACATCATGTCTGGAATCCATGTCCATATGGCTTGATGCGACATCCGTGGTGATTTGATTCACCGTCTCTTTATTGTTTTCTTCCGTGTCTGTTCGAGTTGCTCCCTCGTCTTTTCATTCTTCCGCTATTTTTTTTTATTGGAATGCATCACTGAGTTGATGTTTCTTGAAGTCTGCTGATCACCTCGAATCTGCTGGATTCCCTAGTTGGAAAGGAATTTGATTACCTGATCCAGAGTATATGGTACTGCATCCATGTCATGGATCCATGGTCTCCCCATGATTACATTATAAGCCATATCTGTATCTATAACTTGAAATTGTGTTTCCTTGACGACTCCGTCTGCATAGGTATTAAGTTCAATTTCTCCTTTTGCTATGAAAGTAGAGTTGTCGAATCCGGACAAGGAACGTGCTTTTGGAATTACACGGTCCCCCATTAACATCTCTTCCACAACCCTCAGCAAAATGATATTAACTGAGATACCTGGATCAATCAATACTCTTTTCATGTTAGTGTGATGTATAAGTAGAGATATTACTAGTGTGTCGTTATATGGAAGCAGTAATCCATCAATATCTGAGTCATCGAATGAGATGTTGTCAGCCTCCAAAGTTCTCACGAGTCCGTTTCCCGTGGGTCACTGTGAACTTGGTCATCCTTCTTGCTGAAGTATAAGTTACACCATTTACCTCTTCTCCTCCATTTATCATATTTACAGTTTTCTTCGGAGATGGTGGTTTTGGGGGCTCCTGCCTATTCTTCATATATGCTTGTTTACCTTTTTCACTAAACAGTTCTGTTAGATAACCTTATTTTAATAAGTGTTCTACCTCACCTTGCAATAACCTGCATTCTGATGTTTTGTGCCCATGATCATTGTGAAATTCGCACCAGAAGTCTGGGTTCCTTCTGTTTGGATTTGATCTCATTTCTTTGGGCCATCGAACTTTATCACCCATATTTCTTAATACTGTAATTAAGTCAGAAGTATTTACATTGAAATTGTAATCTCCAATTCTTGTATTACCTCTATTTCGCTCATCTCGATCCTTTCTGGATCTTGATGATGATGAGATCAAATCTCTATTTGACGGTCTGTGATCAGACTGTGGGTTTTCAAATTTAGAACGAGCCTCTCGTCCCGAAGGTCCCATGTACGGATCATACCTGTTTTTTCCAGTTCTCCTTTCCGATTCAGAGCGTCTAGAACTAATCATGTCTTCTGCTTTTGATTGGGCAATAGTATCTTCTTCAATTCGTAATTTGGTGTTATACCCGTTATAAACATCGTCCCATGTCGTATCTGGGAACTCTCTCAATCTTTCTTTGAGTCTCCTCGTGGCTTTAGAGCTTTTATCGTTCAAATTACTTGCAAATCCATAGTTGCCCAATTGTCAGGTACTCTTGGTAGAAGCATCCTTTCGTTACGAAGCAACTCCGTATCTCCCTTTTTTATTTTGAATATGTCTTCCATTCTCTTTTCCACTTTTTGCGCATCGGAATGTGCTTTCATAAACAAATCTGCAAGCTCAACAAAAGAATCAACCGAATTTTCGGGCAAGAGAGAATACCATGTTAATGCTCCTTTGGTGAGTGTCTCTCTAAACTTTTTGACCAACACAGATTCAATTTCTTGCATAGTCAGGTCGTTTCCTTTTACTCCTGTGGTGAAATAAGTAACATGATCATGTGGATCTGTTGTCCCATCGTACTTTGGTATGTCAGGCATTTTGAATTTCTTGGGAATCGGCAAAGGTTCTGCACTTGGTTTCCAGGGTTGTTGAGAGTATTTATCAATATCAATACCCTTAATGACAGGTGGTACTCCAGGAATTTTCTCGATGCGATCGATTTGTTCCTTCACCTGTTTCTGCAAGGTTAGTATTAAAGATTGTAAATTTGAATATTAGACATACTTGGTCTTCCTTCAAGTGATTCATTTAGAGTGCCTCTACTTCCTGAATTTGCTAGTCCAGATTGTGGATTTTCTACAGTCGCGGTGTTGTTTGGAGGAGGCGTAGGTGACACAGTTGTAGCCCCCTCATGAAAGCTTGAAGAGCTTCACTCACATATTCACCAACCATCTGCTTCACAGGGTCTTGTTCTCCTGTTTGCTCGTTTCCAATTTGATCATTGTTGTGAGTTGTAGATCTCTCTGGGGAGTCTTCCCTTGAACCTCGTGGGGATCCATGAGGCGATGGAACTGGGGTTCCAGTTGTTTGTTGGTTGTTGTCGTTGGTATTTGACATGATTCGATAAAGGTTATTCGAGAAAAAACTAAGATTATAAAATTCCCGGTAACGGAACCAATTTGTTTAACCAAAGAATTAGATTCTTAGTCAAAGCTATTTTAAGAAGTACTCGAGCTTCTGATAACCGAATAATAAGAATTAGACTTGTAAATAAGAAAGCAATAAGATCACATAAAAGTAAGTATATTTCAGTAGTGGTTCGAACGTCTCCATAAAAGTGAGATTTTACTCCCTTTTATAGGGAATTTCTTAATATAACGTCTACTTTTCTTAATGATTGAGAATTAATGACTAATAATATCATTAATGTAACGTTACAATTGGTAATCGTAACGGTTGCGTGAAGATTATGTAACGTTTAACTCATTGATTGAAGATCTTTGAATCTGCCCTTTATTCTGCCTTGGTTCATTTTGACCGTGTCTCTTCAACTCCTCAATTAGACTGGAACTCCCGCATCTAACTGTCTCGTGTGTATGCTATTCCGTTCCTCTCTGTCCCGTACTTCTTTCTAAACTTCTGACCAACTGTCATGTTTCCATTGATCCACGTAGATTTCCTTGTCATCAGAAATATTACACGTGTGAAGTATATTTTTTTACCAATACACCTGTCACTGCTGCAAAATTCGAAGGCGCATAGGAATGCTCTGATGAAGGTGTTGAACGAAGCATATGTACCCAACAATATTACCAACGGAGAAATGGCCAACATGGTGGGGCAAGTGCTGGAGAGCCATAAGATCACTTTCCACGAAGATGAGTTGCCACCTGAAGGATTGAGCCATAACAGGGCCCTGCACATCACAGTGCAATGTGAAGATAAGTTCGTCGCCAGAGTTCTGATAGATGGAGGGTCTAGCCTCAACATCTGTCTGCTGACAACTCTGAAGAGGTTGGGCAAGGGTCTACATGAAATATGAGCACGGTCTATGAATGTGAAGGCGTTCGATGGGTCACAAATAGCCACAATTGGAGAAACTAATCTATGTTTGCAGATGGGTCCTACCTGGTTCGATGTTGAATTTCATGTACTAGACATATCCGCCTCCTACAATCTGCTGTTGGGACGACCTTGGATACATATCACTGGGGTTGTTGCATCTACTTTGCACCAGGCTGTGAAATTTGAATAGAACCATCAAGAAGTGATCATCCATGGATATGGAAGCAATCCCATTTACACCAATCAGACTATTCCGGTAGTGGAGAACAAAAGGAAGTTAGGTGGAGAAACTTACCATCGTATCGAGCGTGTTAACGCAATTGAGAAGGATAAGTGGTGGAGTAGAAAAATATAAATCATATTGGCATGGAGAGGGTATGAACTTGGTAAGGGGCTTGGCAAGAATCTCCAAGGAATCGCCAAACCGATACAGCTGAAACGTCATAGTACAACCTTGCGGCTCAGATATCAGTACACCTGGCACGAGTATCGAAATTGGTCGCCATCATGGCGTGGTCCCTATTACCCTCTCGAGCAGTAGTGTCACATCTGAGTCAGACCTTTTAGCAGGCCGATACAATATGGGGATCCGAGGAGGAAGAAGCTTTGGCTGCGCTGAGGAATTTGTTTTTAAAAGATGATGATATGGATTGTTGTGTGATAGTCGAGGAGGAGGAGGAAGAAGTCCTTACTATTTAGATAGTGGAAAAGGGAGCATTTCTCAAGAACTAGACCCCTACACCATCAAGGGCCTGACGAGTCCCGGGGTAGCAAGGCTGCTAGCATCATTTATTTTTGAAACATAATTTCTTCTTGAGCATTTTGTTTTAAATAATATTTTCAGTGTTCCATTTCAAAAAACATTATTTGAGTTATTGAAATCACTTTGTTTGACATTTTTATATTTACCAAAGGCTTGATGTTTTATTATTACTATTTTCTTTCATATATTTCTCTCCACATCATTACTATTTCTTATCTTGATGAACCAACAATTGTGATATGTAATGAGACAACGCAACACAAGGACAGTGACTCAGAAGAAATAGAAGAAGAATATGTGATACCCGAGGAAATTGTCAGAGAAGTTGAGAATTTCGTGAACAAGCCAAGTCCAACCTGGACAAAACCGAGATAGTCAATTTGGGAGATTCTGAAACCATCAAAGAAACTCGCATAAGCATCCACTTGTCACAGTTAGAGAAGGAAGAAAACACTCGTTTCCTGAAAGAATATGAGGATATTTTTGCATGGTCATATGATGACATGACAGGGTTGAACACATCCATAGTAGCTCACAAGCTACTTACATATCCAATGTGTCCTCCAGTGAAGCAAAAATGCAGAAAGTTCAAACCGGACATGAGCTTGAAAATCAAGGAGGAAGTCACCAAGCAGATCAAAGCCAAGGTCCTCGGGGTAGTTGAGTACCTAACCTGGTTAGCCAACATTGTACCGGTTCCAAAGAAAGATGAAAAAGTCAGGGTGTATGTCGACTATCGTGATCTAAAGAGAGCAATTCCCAAGGATGATTTCCCACTACCAAAAATACACATCCTGATCGACAATTGCGCCAAGCATGAACTCCAATCCTTTGTAGATTGCTTCGCTGGTTATCATCAGATTTGGATGGATGAAGAAGACGTAGAGAAAATAACTTTCATTACACCATGGGGGGTATATTTCTACAAAATGATGCCATTCTATATGAAGAATGCTGGGGCCACCTACATGAGGGCCTGGAAACTATCTTCCATGATATGATACATAAGGAAATAGAGGTGTATGTTGACGACGTCATTATCAAATCTAAGAAGGCCACATATCATATAGCAGATTTGAGGAAGTTCTTTGACCATCTGCGGAAGAACAATCCAAAATTAAATCCCGCAAAGTGTGCATTTGGGGTTCCTGCCGAAAAATTGTTGGGATCCATCGTCACTCGCTGAGGAATAGAGTTGGACCCGTCAAAGGTTAAAGCCATCCAGGAACTACCACCACCAAAGAACAAGAAGGATGCGATGAGTTTCTTGGGACGCCTCAATTACATCAGCCGTTTCATACCACAGTTTACAGTGATATGTGAACCGATTTTCAAAATGTTGAAGAAGGATGCCGCAACCAGTTGGACCGAGGATTTTCAAAAGGCTTTTGACAAAATCAAGGAATATCTATCCACACCACCAGTCTTAGTCCTTCCAGAGCCTGGTAGACCACTACTACTCTACCTTGCAGTGTTAGATGGAAATTTCGGTTGTGTTTTGGGACAACATGACGAGACGGGAAGAAAGGAGCAGGCCATATATTACTTGACTAAGAAGTTCACACCATATGAAGCACGGTACTCTCTGCTAGAACGCACTTGCTACACTCTAACCTGGATTACACAGAAGCTAAGGCACTACTTCTGTGCCTATACTACATATCTCATATCAAGGATGGATCCCCTGAAGTACATCTTTCAGAAACCCATGCCTACTAGGAAGCTGCCAAGTGGCAAATATTGCTGAGTGAGTTCAACATCATCTATGTAACTCAGAAGGCAGTTAAAGGACAAGCCTTGGCAGATCATCTTGCTGAGAATCCTGTAGGAGGATAATACGAACCCCTAAATGTATTTTCCTGATGAAGAGGTATCATTCATAGGAGAGGACATTGTTGAATCCTACGACGGTTGGAGAATTTTTTTCGACGGAGTGACAATATTCAAGAGAGTCGGTATTGGAGCTGTCTTGGTATCAGAAATCGGTCAGCATTATCCAGTGTCTGCAAAACTCAGGTTCCCATGCACCAACAACATGGCAGAATATGAAGCCTGCATATTAAGTCTCAACCTGGCTGTTGGCATGAATATTCAGGAATTGCTGGTGATCGGTGATTCAGACCTGCTGGTACATCAGGTACAAGGAGAGTGGGGTACCAAGAATAACAAAATACTACCGTATCTACATCATGTACAAGAGGTGAAGAGGAGGTTCACAAAGATAGAATTCTGGCATGTCCCCAGAATTCAGAATGAATTTGCAGACGCATTGGCCACCTTGTCATCAATGATACAACATCCAGACAAGAATTTCATCGATCCCATTCCGGTAAGGATCCATAATCAGTCGGCATACTGTGCTCATGTTGAAGAGGAAATAGATGGAAATCCCTGGTTCCACGACATCAAGGAATATTTGGCAAAAGGAGAATACCTGGAGCATGCAAACCATACTCAGAAACGCACACATCGGAGGATGTCCAATTATTCTTCCAAAGCGGAGGAATTCTGTATAGAATAAATCCCGATCTAGGTCTGTTAAGGTGTGTTGATGCCAAAGAGGCTTCCAAATTGCTCGAAGAGATATATGCTGGAACCTGCGGCCCACATATGAACGGCTTTGTCTTAGCCAAGAAGATACTCAGGGCCTGATACTTTTGGATGACTATGGAAACACACTGCATCTGATATGTTCAAAATGCCAGATACATGCAGACATGATACGGGTGCCACCAAATAAACTCAATGCAACAAGTGCACCTTGGACTTTTGCTGCCTGGAGAATGGATGTCATTGGTCCAATCGAACCCACTGCTTTGAACGGGCATAGGTTCATTTTAGTGTCCATCGGTTACTTCACTAAATGGGTTGAAGCTGTATTATACAAGGTTGTGACCAAAAAAGTCGTCGCAAATTTTGTCAGAGATCGAATTGTTTGTCGATTTGGGGTTCCAGAGTCCATCATCACTGATAATGCCGCTAATATCAACAGTGATATGATGAAAGCCATGTGTGAAAATTTAAAAACCAAGAACAAGAATTCCATAGCATACATGCCTCAAATGAACGGAGCCATAGAGACCGCCAACAAGAACATCAAGAAGATATTAAGGAAAATGGTAGAGAATCACAAGCAATGGCATGAGAAATTACCATTTGCCTTACTGGATACCGCACCACAATCCGTACATCAACTAGGGAAACTCTTTATTTGTTGGTTTATGGTACCGAAGGCGTCATTCCCGCTGAGGTAGAAATTCCTTCTCTACGGATCATACAAGAAGCGGAACTCAGCGATGCAGAATGGATAAAGGATGAATGCAGTATGTCACGGTCAGCTTTATCAGAATAAAATGTCCAGAGCTTTCAACAAAAAGGTTAAATCAAGACAATTCACACCGGGGTAGCTGGTGCTGAAATGGATCTTTCCACATCAAGATGAAGCCAAAGGAAAATTTTCACCCAACTGGAAAGGTCCTTACAAGGTTCACAGAGTATTAACAGGAGGAACACTCATACTCGCAGAAATGGATGGAGAAAATTTGGCCAAAACCTATCAATTCTGATGCATTCAAAAGATACTACGTGTAAACTATTTATGTTTCTTCATATAATGTAAATTGAACTAAGCTCGACCTGATTCCCGTTTAAGAGGGGATACGTAGGCATCCATGTGGGTTCGGTCACAATTAAATTAAATTTCCATTTTCCCCACAATTAGAAACTGGGGTAGAATTTTGAGGAGGACCCTCAAAATTCCAAAGTAAGTTCAGCCAACAACAGCATACAGAATAGCCAGAAAGTCACTTAGCTAACTGGGGCAGAATTTTGAGGAGGACCCTCAAAATTCTATGGCAAAGGAAGTCGAAATGTCTCTAATAATGTCACAGTTACCGGTTCATCTAACTAATTTCTAAATTGCATATTACTATCAAAACTATATACACATGCTTTTGAAAAGAAACTTTACTTTTTATCCAAATGCTACCCATGGTAACTTGAACAGGATCCTCGGGCAGAGTGGAGCAGATCAAGCAGACAAAGACATGAACCAACATCCCCCGCAAAACTCACAAATTTTATTTGGATGCATGAATAATAAGCATCGGCGCAAAAACACAATTGCTATACACAAAACACATTATCAGCTAAGAATGCTTCACTCTTACTTTTGCATCTGCACGATACTAAGCTCTGTCTCAATTCTTGCATTAGGCTAACCCCTGCCTCCCTATTTTTCATAAGGTTAAGCATTGACTTCCCTTGCATGATACTAAGCCCTGTCTCAATTCCTGCATGAGGCTAACCCTGCCTCCCCATTTTGCATAAGGCTAAGCATTGCCGTCCTCTTGCATGAGACTAATCCCTGTCTCAATTCCTGCATGAGGCTATGCCCTACATCTCATCTGCATAAGTCTAAGCATTGACTTCTCCCTGCATGAGACTAAGCCCTGTCTCAATTCCTGTATGAGGCTAAGACATGCCTCCCATATGCATAAGGCTAAGAATTTCCTTCTCTCTGCATGAAACTAAGCCCTATCTCAATTCCTACATGAGGCTAAGCCCTGCCTCTCATCTGTATAAGGCTAAGCATTTCCTTCTCTCTGCATGAGACTAAGCCCTATCTCAATTCCTGCATGAGGCTAAGCCCTGCCTCCCATCTGCATAAGGCTAAGCATTGCCTTCTCTTTGCATGAGACTAAGCCCTGTCTCGACCCTGCATGAGGCTAAGCCCTACCTCCCATCTGCATAAGGCTAAGCATTGCCTTATCTCTACATGAGACTAAGCCCTGTCTCAATTCCTGCATGAGGCTAATCCATGCCTCCCATCTGCATAAGGCTAAGCATTTCCTTCTCTCGGCATGATATTAAGCCTTGTCTCTATCCTTGCATAAGGCTAAGCCCTGCCTCACATTCTGCATAAGGCTAAGCATTGCCTTCCGTTTGCATAAGACTAAGCTCTATGCTGTTATCACCTTTAGCATCATACCTCTGCACCTCATGGGCTGAAATATAGCCAACTTATCCGAAGACGTCATAGTCTGAAGGCATCATCCTCATCGCCGGAAGACATCATGCCATGGCCTGAGGATCTCTCAAACTTGCACATCATTATTCAAAGGCATCATGGTCCGCAGGCACCCTCTTCATGGCCCGAGAACATCATTTCATGTTCTGCGAATCTATTACCATACAATTCATGGCCCAGGCATCATAGTCTAAGGACGTCATCCTCACCGTCCAAAGACAGTCTTCATAGTCCAAAGGGAATTCGCATCATGTCTAAGTTTACGCAATAATTTATGTATATGTGCTTGCAGTGTATCCCAACAGGAGCAATACCGTTCCAGTTCCCATCCACATCCTTCAAAGTATTCCAAGCATATCCATTCACCATCCGTTACCCAATCTAATTTACCTATAACCGTTTCAAACTTCAATTAGCCATATTTGGAACATTTTGTCCGTTCTTGCAACAACTCCATTGGTTTACTCCATCATTGGATTCAGAAATACACACGACCTGATTCCTGTAAAATCAGGGACATGGAGGCTGCTCAAAAGCCGGAGTACGGCCTATATTCTTTTAAATCACCCTATTCGGTCGAAATTGGTCATCATTTCTTTACCCTACAACTCTTTCATCCTTCCCGGGTAAAGAGGGGCAGTTGTTGATACCTAATTTTTTCTCATATTTCTCAAAAAAACATATATACCTTCAAAATAGTGCATGAACATCATCAAGTATTTTTCCATAATTTTCTATAATTTTTAAAAAAGCTTTTAATCAATTTATTCCTGCATTTTATTATATAAGTAATTATTAATTACATCTCAAATAAATTTTATGATGATTTATCATTTAATTTTCATTATCTATATCCATATTAAGATTTAAATATTTTTTATATATTTTTTATAATTGTATTTTGCACCTTTAGGCTAAAATTGCATATTTTGCAATAATAGCCCATATATATGCATAATTACATTATTTATACAAGAAAATGACTTTTTATATTTTTATAATGTTAAGTAATTGTTTTAAATAATTTTTATGCACAAGTGATATTTTTTCTATTTATTAATTATTATTTATTTATTAAATTGGGTATTTAAAATATAGCCCCTAAAAACCCAATTTCGGACCTATACACTACCCAATTACCCCACCCAATACACCATCCCAATACCTCAATGCCCAATACCTAAATACCCATTAACCCATACCTATACCCGTCAACGGCTCGTACCACTCCATCTCTTTTTAATTATAACCTACTCGTCTAACCCTAACCCATTTCACCCACTTCGCCACCCTCAAACTCTCTCTTCTTCTTCTCCTCTCAAAACCTTAGCATCGTCACTCAAAATCTCCCTAATTCTAACCCCAGGAATGGAATCAATCTATGATTCCTTACCCTATTTGGTCTTATCTCCTTACTGGCTACCCGATTTTGGTATTTCCTAATGGCTTGCCTAAAATGGCAAGCAGATCTTGAGAGATTCGAACCAAATCTGGTTCAAAATCCTTAACCTATTTTGTATTTCGTCCGTGTTCATCCCGTATTCTTTGTGAGTACGGTTGTTTTACATATCTCTTGTGGATTCTTACTTAGCCCTAAAGGTTAGTGTTTCGGATTCTCTTTGATTCGAACCTAGACTGGTTCAAACTTTGATTTTTAATATTATCTCGTCTATATTCACTTCATTATGCGTGAATCTGCCTAGTCTTGTTAATTTCCTTTATTTGCCCTAAATTAGGTTTCAGAGCTGGTTCAATTCTGATTTTTCTTTTTGAACAACCTCCTGTCTATGTTCACTTTACTAAAATATTTGATTCTTTACCTTTATTTTTTATCGATTTTATGGTTTACTTAAGATTAGGGTTTCAAACCTTTTATTTTGGGACCAGATCTGGTCCGATTATGTGTTCTTTGAGTATATTCCTGTCTATGTTCATTCTATGAAGCATGTGACTGGCTGTCTTTTTATTTCTGCCGATTTATGTGTTTTACCTAAAAATTAGTGTTTAAATCTTTCCTTCCTTACTGATTTTAAATATTTTTCTTTTTCGTATATGACTAAAACTTTCCTTACTTCTGCTCAATATACCATGTTTCCTTTGTTTTCTTACCTTATTTGCCTTGAAATTGATTGTTAGTTGATATTTTTCTTATTTTAAATGTTACTCGCCTGATTACACGCTGTTAGGCCCTGTTAATTGACTGAACTTTGACTTCAATTGATTTTATGATTAATTTCTTTCCTTACCTATATGTGTTGGATTACTTCCCTTATTTGTCTGTCTAATTTGAATACTATTTAAACCTTTTCCCCTCTCCACTTTAAGGGACTCGAACTCTAATACTCTCATTGAAACTTAGATTCTTTACTCTAATTCTCTTTGCTCATTGTTTTTGGTCTTGGACGGCTGAAAGCCAATGCCATTTGATTCTGGACTTACTGTTGTGGTTACTTGCTTTCCTGCTTAACTGGTAAGCCCTAATCCCTTGTCACTTTATTCTCCATGTTTTTCATAATAATTATGAGTATGATTCTGCCCTTATGCTTCTACGACTTTGTCTAATCCTAGAGTTAATACTATTAATTTAAGATTAGTTATTTTGAATAATATGAATCCTCTTAAAAGCTGGCTTAATGTTTAAACTTGTCCATGCACACTGTTTGTTAATCATGCACTTGTTCTGAACTTTTCATTCCTTAAGATACTATCATCATGCAATTAGTTAACTTATCCTAATTTTGCAGATATGTATTGTTACTTAATTCATGAGCCATGTCAATTTGTTTGCTAACATGTCATGTGATAATCTGACTGTTTTGCCTAAATTGTTTCTGTGATTAAGCAATGGTTGTCCTAAATGTCAGCATGCTCACTTAGTATAATTAGGTCTCTTTGAAACTATGTACTTTACAAACCTTGCTTGTTTTGCTGAATGCAATTCTGTGTTCTGAACTTTGTTTCTTTTGAACTCAGCACTGTTTTAAAATTTGTCCCTACCTCCTTTGTTGTCACTCTTTTAAAACTTCCACTCTTATTCCCTTAGGTTCTCAACCACCCCAGCGTGACCACTGCTCAGGGTCCATGTGAGACTCCTGTGAACTCTGACACACTGGGAACTGGTTACCAATCTCCTGTGAATCATCTTCTGAATATGTGGTTCTGGTGTGAGCATAGCCCTGGGTCCCTTGGGAACTTTGACACACTAGAAACCTGGTTTTATATGTGCTATGGGTGAATCACCCATTATTGGCTATGTTGTCCCTATAAATGAGCCTCAAAGTTTATTGGTTTGAAGGCCTGGTTTCCCAGGTTTATTTGGGCCTAATGAAGGCTCCTTATAGTTTATCTTATTACTATTATGTAATTTATTCATTACTCTGGTTTGTAATAAGTTTGTAATGAACAGATTCTGGGTGTATAGTAAAATTGGGAAGGGCCTTTATTTTCTTTGGGCAATTCGGGTAGAAATCCTGCCAATAGGGTTTCATTTGTTCTATTAATCTTGTTTTACATCATCTTTATTAAAATCATGTGAGTGTTGTAGCATGCTTGCATATTAGAAATCCTTCCTATAGGATTAAATTGCATTAGAAATCCTGCCTATAGGTTGCATTAACTTGTCCAACAAACATATGTTAGCAATCATGCATATAGGACCTCAATGTATGATTTAATTGTTTTTCTTGTAATATGTACAATTTCTGCCCGTATTATTTCTCAATAGAGACCATGCATATAGGGTTAAATTAATTCAATAATAGATACCATGCCTATAGGACTAAAACCAGTTTCAAACCTAGAAATCATTTCTATAGGACTTAAGTCAATATAGTAATTAGAAAGCATGCCTATAAGGTCAATAGGAAATACAAAGCTATGAAACATGTCTATAAAGCTAAAATCAGTTCTACGCCTAGAAGTCATGTCCATGGTAGAATAACCAGCACACTCGTAGATATCATGCCTATACGATTATACTAATTGGTTCTGAATACAATCACCACTGTCAATCACTTAGACAGCATGCCTATAGGTCTTAATAACAATTATGGATTCGAAATTGTGATTCCTTACAGCCCGAAAGGCCCAGATATTACTGAATAAATCAGTAGGAAAGCAATAGGTCTTGACATTCGCCTTAATAAAACTGCTTTTATAAATCACCGCTTGCTTATTTCTCACATAGATATCCTGCCTATAAGACTTTAAATTAAGCCTGTCAATCAATTGCGTGCCTTTGTTGTTTATGTGTGGAGGTCAATATGAGCCCATATTTTCTAGCTATCTGAAAGTCCTAATTGTTTTTGCTTGTCACCTAGATTTTTACATTTTTGAGCAACATAGGCTGGGTATAGAACTATCCCAAATAGAGGTCCTAATACCTCCAGGGCCATATGTAAAGGATGGGTAGTGCACGCATAGGAAACGAACTAGAATCGACTAGAACGCTTAAGTAACAACTTAAAGATAGTAATCTGGTAGTATGAGATGATAGTCCATGTGCTACATACTATGAGTGGCACCCCGACTTGAGGGGGCTACAAAGTATTGCATGGGGTGATCCTATAGGCTAAAACACATAGGAACCCCCCCCCCATTCCTGTTCTAAAATAAATCGAGTATTTTATTTGTCCAAGTTGCTTTCTTTTCCTTAGACTAATTCGCTTAATGTAAGTTCGGTCGGGACCCACCGTTGTGGACCTCGAGGGGTGCCTAACACCTTCCCCTCGAGGTAATTTGAGCCCTTACCCAATCTCTGGTGATGTAAACTGGTAATATGAGTTATCTGCTCTAGGTGTCCTAACGCACCTTATTCCGTTAGGTGGCGACTCTCTCAATTCCAGTTCCTTACCCTCTCAAAAGGAGTTATCCCAAAAATGTCGAAACCCAATTTTGCGAGAAAAAGGGGGCGCGACACCGATTATGTCCTACAAGAAGTTCACAAAGGTACATGTGGGAACCACTTCGGTGCCGAATCACTAGTTCATAAAATCATCAGAGCAAGATACTATTGGGCTAGTATGGAGAAGGACACTAAAGAATTAGTTCAAAAATATGATAAGTGTCAAAGGTATGCACCAATGATCCACCAGCCCGGAGAACAACTTCATTAGGTCCTATCCACATGGCCATTTATGAAATTGGGGATAGATATCGTCGGCCCTCTGCCATCGGCCCCAGGTAAAGCTAAATTGATTTTATTTATGATTGACTATTTCTCTAAATGGGTTGAAGCACAGGACTTCGAGAAATTCAGAGAAAAAGAAGTTATAGACTTCATTTGGGATCACATCATATGCCGATTCGGGATACCGGCCGAAATTGTATGCGACAACAGAAAGCAATTCATCGGCAGCAAGGTAACAAAGTTTCTCGAAGAGCACAAAATAAAAAGAATCTTATCGACATCGTATCATCCAAGTGTAAACGGGAAGGCCGAATCGACAAACAAGATCATCATTCAGAACCTAAAGAAGAGATTGAACGATGCCAAGGGAAAATGGAGAGAAATTCTACCCCAAGTCCTTTGGGCATATTGAACAACATCAAAATCCGGTACGGGAGCAACACTGTTCTCCTTAGTGTATGGCTCCGAAGCCTTAATTCCAGTCGAAGTTGGGGAACCCAACTCCAGATTTTGATACACAATGGAAGAATCAAATCACGAGGCTATGAATACAAGCCTCTAACTGTTAGATGAAAAATGATAAGCCACCCTCGTTTGAATGGCCGCGCAAAAACAACGCATCGAAAGGTATTATAATCGAAGGACCAACCTTCGCCAATTTAATATCGGGGAGTTGGTTATGAGAAAAGTCACCCTCAACACTCGAGACCCTAATGAAGGAAAACTCAGCCCGAATTAGGAAGGACCATATCAAGTCCTCGATATCGTCGAAAAGGGATCTTACAAGCTAGGCACGATAAACGGCGAGGAACTACCAAATAATTGGAACATCTCACCCCTCAAGCAATATTATTGTTAAGGTATTAACTTCTCCTTTTTCATTTACATTCTACACTAATTTATTTTCAGGTGTTCGAGCGAAGGTATCAAAATTCTCATCAAACAGTAAGATATTAGGACCTTAAAGCACGCGTTGCACTCTTTTTCCCTTCGATCGATTTTTATCCCAAATGGGTTTTTCTGGCAAGGTTTTTAATGAGGCAACCATCGTTCGTGCTGACTTAGAGTATCCGAGTTTTCCTTACAATCAACCTCGAATACTAGGGGCATCACCCTCGGATGTGATATTTTCAAGGAAAATACTTCAAGTCGACAGGGTCTCGATAGGAAAATTTTGTAATGGGCCAAACGGTTGAATGAACCGTTTCCGTATAGGTTATTCGAGCCCTAACGGAAAAACATGTACGCATGTATGAACTATTCAAAGAAGTAATTTTCCTTACAAGATATATTGTGCCTGACAGAAAATTTCTACTTTACAAGCTCCATACTTGCAATTTCTTGTGAAAACTGGCTCAAGGGACAGGTACAACTACACCTCGAGCGATCAAACCCATACTCGGGGACTGCCGTTGAAAATCAACATGATCGAACTAACTTTGAAACCATAAGACCTCAAAGAGGAAACCCTCGATTTATAGGCCAAGGACACCATTCTCGGGGACTAATACTTTGAACAAGTTTGAAGTGTTATTGGGAAAATAATCCCAAGAGGCATATCCGAAGTCTACGGCCAAGCTAACGCGGCTCGGAGACATACGAATCCCGCAAAAAAAAAAACAGGCCTTCGAATTCTTTGAAAAACCGGTTAAAAAAGGCTACCCTCGGAATAATAATCAAAGGGCTTCGATAATATCAGCCCTCGAAAAACCTTAAGAGGTATCAAACTTTTTAAATACAAATTTGTGCTAAGGAATAAAAGGTAAAGGGGTTTCGATCAATATTAAACCCTCAAAAAAACCTAATGGGTAAAAAATTCATGCTAAGTCATAACAAAATTTTTATAAAGTCTTTGAGCCGAAAAGGGGAAAAGCCATTCTTCTAGGGCCATATCGGCCCGATCCAAAGAGCCTAAGGGCCATTACATTTTAGAGTTCGAGAATATGTTCTCACTCAATTCGAACCTAAAGGTTCCGCTACTTCGAGATCGAGTACTCACTCGACTACAGTTCGAGAATCCGTTCTCACTAAATACGAACCTAAGGGTTCTATTACTTCGAGTTCGAGTAAACTCGAACTCGACTATGAAAGCAGTATTATTGTGACTTCGGTCAAATTGCCCAAATCCGAAGTCTTAAACATATTATGAAGTATGCTAAAATTTTACAAGGCACAAAGCAGGTTAAGATTATCACAAGGAAAAACTGAGAAGAAATTCAAAAGGGAAATATTTTATATATCTGAACAAAAATATTTGCAAAGGACCGACAAGGGTCCTACACAAAAAAGAAAAAAAGTACAAGAGTCCTAGATACGTTCGGGGTGACTTCTTTATCAGGGGCAGCTTCCTCTTCGGGCCCCTCACCTTTATCGGACATGCTCTTGTTGTCTTCATCGCCATCTTCATCATCGGAAGAGGCCAATATCCTGGCATCGTCTTCGTGCATCTTTTCTTGAGTTATATCCTCAGAAAGGTCGAAACCTCGGGCATGAATCTCCTCGAGGGTCTCCCTTCGAGATTGGCACTTAGTCAGCTCAGTCCATTGCGCTCGATCGGTGGCCTCCCTGAGCTGAGCTTGAGCAGCCTCAGAATCAGCCAGGTATATAGCTACTGACTTGTTAGCCTGGGCCTTTGCCTTTGCCTTTTCGGCCTTAACGAGTTCAGCCTCGAGTTCCTCAATCCTCTTGGCCTCGACCGATCACTTCTCCCTAGCACTCTGAAGTTGGATTTCGGCCGATGAAAAAGACAGTTGAGCCAAGGCAAACTCTTTCTCCGCGACAAAGCGGTCGATGCCCTCCTTCCACCTATGGAAGCCAACTTTAACTTGATCGACCTCCCCCTGGAATAATCCGATCTTCTTAATTTTTTGCTGCAATTGAGACATCGAAACATTAGCCTCCACCCTTGTATCGAGCCCGTATTTTTTCAAAATAGTAGTTACCTGCTCGTTCAACTTGGTTTCCTCCTTATGGGCCTTGGCCAAGTCAGCTTGGAGGTCCCTGAGCTCCTCATCCTTCTGCCCACATAGGAGCTTGAGAGCATTTCTCTCCTCCGAAAGCTTTTGAAGATCGGCCTCACACTGGCTTAAGTTAGCCTGAGACTTGGAGAAGGCCTATATGAGAAAAATGGAAGTTAGATCGAAGGAAGGTAAACCGAAAGAAAATTACACCAGAAAAATTAATACTTACTCGGCTTAGAAGGCGTTGGGCCTCTTCAAAGAGGGTAGATGCATTGTTGAGTCAGAGGAATCATCGACCCTGGTAAAACAATCCCGAAAGGGATCCTCTTCACTGGGGACTCAGCCTATCTCGGGGGTCCTTATAGTCTGAGCATCTCTTATCGCCTCCTCAGAGAAATCCGGTAGAGAGGGCGAGTGACCTGCTGTCACTGCCCCTAGCGAGTCTCTCGGGGCGCTCTGTTCAACTATGGGGATCTCGGAACCAGCCCCCTCTGGTATGTATTTTGGGCGAGTGATGATATCCACCTCGGGTGATTCGAGGGCTTTTCCCGAATCTTTCTTCAAAACCTCCTCATCACGAGGCAGGGTCTCGGCAACCACCACCAGCTTGGGGGACTTGGCGGTCTCAGTGGTCTTTCTTACTCGAATCACCAGCGTCGAGTCATCGCCTTTGTCTTCCTCTTCTTCTTCTTCCCTCAGCCTTTGGACCAAATCTACAGTAAGAGGAATAATTTTCCTCCTAGGTCTTCGAGCTGGTGCATTTTTGGGTTTGGGGTCCTCGGACGCCGAAACCCTCTTCCTCTTATTATCTTTCCCCGGCTTCAGAACCGGGGAGTTAGCCTCTTCCTCGTTGCTCGGAAGCCTCGAGACTGCGTCCTTGTTCAGGACTGCACAAAAAAGAAACTGAGTAAGAAAAAGAAATGTGACCAACGCCTCAGAGATAAGGAGAAAGGAACTCACCATGATTCTTTGCCTCCCATTTCCTTTTTCCAAGTCGCGCCAACAACGCTCAGCATAAGAGGAAGTCGAGGCCAGCTTCCGAACTCAGTCTTCAAGGTCAGGAACCGCTCGAGGCATCCAAGAAGCCGCTGCACAACAAAGGAAGATGTTAAATAAAGCAAACAATAGAAACATGGAAATTAACGAGTGTTACTTACGTTCCGGGTTCCATTTCTCAAGAAATGACATTTTCTCCTTCGAGATAAGGTCACAGTTCCTCACCTGAACGGATCGACTCATCCACCCCCGGTCCTTGTATTCATCGACACTCGAGAACAACGCCTTGGTCGCTCGATGTTGCAGTTTGATTAACTCCGAAAGATTCGGGGACGGTACAACCTGATGAGATGATTGAGGTTGAACAGAAGCCCCTCGATTTTGCTTGAGAAGAATCGGAGCATGATCACTATGCGCCAGAAAGAAGAGTGAACTTAGCCAAGAGTCACTTGGTATCTCTTACAGAAGTCTATGATAACTGGGTGGACGGGACCCAACGTGAAAGGGTAAGTGTAAACACTTAGAAACCCTTCCACGTGGGTGGTAATGCTTTCTTCAGGAGAAGGGATCTGTACAACTTTGTCCCCCCAGTTGCAATCCCTTTTAACGTCCTCGAGATATCCCACTATTATCGAGCAGATATATCTCGATACGTTCTCACATCGGCCAGGGACCGACGGAGGGTTCTCGACTTTGAAGTAGGACTTTAGAACACACGGTCCGGGAACATACTCACTAGGGAGAGGTTCCATTGGCGTTTCATCACCGGCAGGCCGTGAAGAAGAAGAAGAGGAAGCTTTTTCCTTTTGTGAAATGATTTTTGATATTTTCGCCATCATACGAGTAGAAGAAAGAGGAACGTATTAAGTACTGGTGGTTTGAAACTAGCAAAGATGGCCTAATGAGTGATGAAAGAGAAGATATTGAGAGAGACAAAGACTTAGAAGAATTGATGAAGATGAAAGTTAAATTTGATTCAACAAATGAAGCCATATTTATAGATTTACGGTGGCGGTTCAACGACGCTAGTGGATGACCGCCCACTGATGCACATTAATGATTTGGGAAACTGTACCGACGGGACGTTTCGGTCACTTCCATCGCTTACGTCATGAGGATGACATCACTGTCTATCAAGGTCATAAGAAAATCGAGGCTCAAATCGTTTCTTAACATTATATTCTAAGAAACGAAGGGACTATCTGTATACGGTAGAAATCGAGATTCCCCGATTTCACTATTTGATCGAGACTAGGATGTTGCATTGAAGAGCTAAGACGTCGAGTCCGAAATCGGAGCCCCTTATTGAGGTTGATATCAATTGAAGCCAGAAGATATAGACTTCGAGTAATATCGGGATAGCTTTATAACGGAAAAGACGAGATATCCACGATTGGTCGAGGATCGTGGCATGAATCTCGGAATGGATCAGATCTATAGTTGTTTATACGATTTCCTTCTGTATACCATAATTAGGATTTCTCTACTATATAAAGAAGATTTTCATTTATTTGCACGCATCATTGCTCACTGAGAAAAATATATACAATTATTTTTTTCTTGCTTATTGCTCTACTTACTGTTCATCAGAATTGTTCTATCTTTATCGTTCTTGTGCTACTATCACCTCGAGAATACATCAATTCGAGGTCGAAGATTCAGATTGTATACTGGTTTGATTTATATTATAGTTTAAGTCAGTCATTTACTTTCTCATTTATTAATTGGTATTGAGTGAGATTACATATTCTTAAAACCACAATATAAGTTTAAATATTATTCAAATTTTAGGGTAAACACAGTCAAACCTCTCTATAATAGTCCGGTTTGTTTAGAGTATTTTTGAATGTTATAGCGAAGTGCTGTTATAGAGAATATATATTATAACATAACATAAAAATTTGTTCCGAAAAAATTAGTTTTTATAGAGAAGTGTTGTTATATAGGACTGTTGTTATAAAGAGGTTTGACTGTAATAATTTTTTACTTTTTTCTTAAATCCGTGTTTGGCAATAAAATTTTCAGTTTTCACTTGAAGATGAATTTTAGAATTTTTCGAAAATTTGAAAAACTCCAAAAGCTGTTTTTCAAAATTTTTACTCGGATCACTCACAAAATTTCAAAAACAACTCCAAATTATATTCATGTCCAAAATACAACTCTAATTTTCAAATATCATTTTTACTTAAAAAATATTTTACTTTTTTGGGAATTTTACAATTCTTATGTCTAAACGCCCACTAAATTGCTTTTTAGTTTGAATTTGGTTTTGGTTTTGTTATTGACTTTTGTTTTCCACAGTTTTTGGAGGTATCATGATTTGTTTTTTGCAATAAAAATAGATATTAGAATATTTGCATAACTGGGATATACGTTACTTTATAATTAGGTCTCAAAAGAGTTAATTTGTAAACACAATTTTGTGGATTCTTCTCTCGGTGTTTCCTTTACAAATTGTCCAAACTCATGTTGTCAATTTTGGCCCTTAAATTGGATTAGAAAGGCAAATTGGGTTTTACCTTTGGGGCTTCATCTCGTGTAAAAATTGCATGGGGTAACCACTTTTTAAAGTGGTATTTACTTTTTATCCAGCATTTTTAATGCTTAGCAATAATAATCACTAGTCTATTAAAATTAATATGAAAAGAATGTATTACCCTTTCTTCTATCTCTTTCATGTATTAGGGAGAAGAACTGTTTCGCCGTCTGTGAGACAGAAGGATTTTTCGGTGGTGACTGCCGTGGACTCCGCCGCTATTGTTTCTGTATTAGGCCATACTAAGAATGTTACTATATGTTATATATATAAACTTAATTTGAGAAACACTTGAATAAGCACTATGATTGTTCGAAGATTGACGTGCTAGTTTTGTTACTAATTAAACTAGTCGTGATCTTTGATCGTATGCAGTTATGGTGGTAAATGTATTTCGGTTTATGATTTCTGTGATGTATTTTTGGCTTTCTGCTACGTTATGGATCTTTAACTTACAGTTACAAGTTCAAAAGTTAAGAACACTTGGTCCTGAACTTCGAGTTCCAAGTTCAAAAGTTAAGGACAATAGGTCCTGAAGTACTGAACTTAGACTAACAAGCTCAAAAATTAAGGACACTTGGTCCTGAACTTAGGCTAAGAAACCCAAAAGTTAAGGACAATAGGTCCTGAACTTTACAAGTTCAAAAGTTAAGGACAATAGGTCCTGAAGTCCTGAACTTAGACTAACAAGCTCAAAAGTTAAGGACAATAGGTCCTGAACTTTACAAGTTCAAAAGTTAAGGACAATAGGTCCTGAAGTCCTGAACTTAGACTAACAAGCTCAAAAGTTAAGGACAATAGGTCATGAACTTAGACTAACAAACTCAAAAGTTAAGGATACTTGGTCCTGAACTTATAGTTACAAGTTCAAAAGTTGAGGAAACTTGGTCCTGAACTTAGACTAACAAGCTCAAAAGTTAAGGACAATAGGTCCTGAACTTAGACTTACAAGTTCAAAAGTTAAGGACAAGTAGTCCTTAACTTAGAGTTACAAGCACAGAAATTAAGGACAGGTGGTCCTGAACATCGAGTTCCAAGTTCAAAAGTTAAAGACATATAGTCCTGAAGTCATGAACTTACTGTTACAAGTTCAAAAGTTAAGAACATGTAGTCTTGAAGTCCTGAACTTAGAGTTACAAGTTCAAAAGTTAAGGACACTTGGTCCTGAACTTTATGAGCAGAAGAGTGTTTTCGTCCGAGCATGTAAAGTTTATTAAAGCAGTGGATAAAGACTAAAGACATTTTAAACAGTGGCTTAAAAGTAAAT
>ML303404.1:1364-76313 GCA_005239505.1 Nicotiana paniculata | reverse complement strand
AGATTTATATTTGCAACGCCCGTTTAGTCTTTATAGAAGACATAGTTGAGCGTGATCAGGTGGATTATTGGGTTGTTGGTACATCGGGGGCCTTTGAAAGCCCGACCCCCGGTTATCGTTACCACCCCAATTGTTATTATTGTTCCCGCTCCAATTGTTGTTGGTGTTGCCTCCCCATTGTTGGTTGTTGTTCCCCCAATTTCTTGAATTTTCATTATTGTTCCAATTGCCTTGCCTTTGATTTTTCCAATTTTGGTTGTTGCTTTGATTGTTGCTTTTCCCTTGAAAATTGTTGGCATACATTACATCTTCATCTTGATCATCATAAGAATCCTCTTGACTATACCCACTCGCTCCTTGGTCACATTGAACATTGTTGTTTTGAATTGGATTTCCACGAGGTCTTCGCTTGTTCACCAAAAGATTTACCCTCTCCATAGTATGCACTTGCTTCGGCCCTTGTAGTTGTTGAAGTTGTGCCTTAGCAAGTTGATTCTTGGTGGTGGTAAGCTCGGCAATTTCTTGCCCATGTTCTTGAAGCTATTTGTGAAGGTCATTAACACCTGGATCACCCTGAGGTACATTAGATCTGCTTTCCCATGCTGACGAAGTGTTAGCCATTTCATCTAAGACCTCACATGCCTCATTGTAAGGTAGCTTCATGAAGTTTCCCACAGACAATTGATTGACCACACACTGATTGGTGGTATTTATGCCTTGGTAGAAGGTCTGCTGAATCATGGCCTCAGTCATATCATTGTTTGGACACTCCTTTACCATGGTCCTGTAGCGCTCCCAAATCTCATGAAGAGGCTCATTTGGCTCTTGCTTGAAAGCCAATATCTCATATCTAAGCGTCGCCATGTGACTAGGGGAGAAGAATTTTGCAATGAACTTATCTTCTAGCTCATCCCATGTAGATATGGAGTGGTTAGGGAGTCGCTCAAGCCAATCCAAGGCTTTCCCTCGGAGAGAGAAGGGAAATAGCCTAAGCCTCAAGGAATCCTCTCAAACGTTTGTTTGCTTGCTTCCCCAACAGGTATCAACAAATCCCTTCAAATGCTTGTAAGTATTTTGGTGGGGAGCTCCCGTGAAGTATCCATGTTGTTCCAGGAGTGTCAGCATCACATTTATGATTTGAAAGTTGCCCGCCTGGATTCTAGGCAGGACAATATCACTTGCTTACCCCTCATTTAGAAGTACCCGAGGGGCAACTTTGGGAGGTGGAGGTGGGGGAGGGTCTGGAATATTATCATTAAGATTGGCCCGTCGGCCCCGTCTTGGAGGTGGTACTTGATTTAGTTCCTTCTCCATTGTCATACACCCTCTCCCCCAGAATAATATTACCCAAAGGATCCACCATGAGTACCTGAATTGATTCAACACACAAGTTAACAAAAGAAGGAAAGAAAAACACTCTACACCACTATTCAAGTAGATAATCAACACCGTTATAACTCCCCGGCAACGGAGCCAAAAAGTGATCGACTCCCGCCTATACCACTAAAGAGTAGCATGTACGGGGGTCAATGCAGCTTTTACCTGAAGAGTCGGGATCGATTTCCACAGGGAGTTATGATTGTGGGAGTTGATTTCCTAAATGATCTAGTGGTGTGTCATGCTTTTAATTGAACTTATCATCAAATGGTTTGGTGATTATACTAAGGTTTAATCTAATTGTAATTACGAACTAGCTAACTAATATCTTTTTGAAGGTTTTCTCAATTGATAAAGGGACTAGGGCTATGACATCCTCTTAGGTGAGTACTTAACGGGTCTAAAATCTAGAATGACATTGTGAAATGGGGATTAATGGCATAACCTCATGCTAAGGTACTCACTTACTACCTCTCGGTAATATGGGTAACTTTGCCCAAATTGGCTTTCTCAATCACAATTGGGCGTTTCAATTGACCGCATGACTTGGCTCAAATCGGGTTTAGCTATCTCTAGAATACACCCTTTTATTGGGGCTATCAATCTCTTGAATTTTCCCCAATATTTTGTTTGCCTAGTTACCTAGACTTGGGTCATCATTGTCAAGAGTAATCCTAGTCATTCAGGCTTGAATTAGTATTTGCAACCACTTACTCTGAGATTTATGCACAAATCAAGCTAAATACCAATCACCCATCACAAAATCACTCTAAAATTGAAAACCCATTAATTACCCACACTAGGATTGGGTCACAACCCAAGCTAATGGGTCTAGCTACTCATGGTTGAAGAAGAAACACAAGTAGAAGATAAATTTAAGCTCATAACTGTAAATTACAAGATTTAATTGAAGAACTAATGTTAAAGCTAAGCTAAAATGACTAAAAAATTGCTAAAAGTACTGTTTACGTGTTCCTTAAACGGTTGATACCCTAAAAATGAAGAAATATCTATTTATACATGGCTAAAAATATTAGACAAAAAGGCCCTTACGGAGAATCCGCTCCCAGCGTATTTCTGAGCGCTGGGGCGAAGAGACTTCCGTTGCAGCGGATTAACGACCGCTACAGCGGTTTTGCACTTTGCAGTTCTCTGATTCTTCAACTTCGCGCCCAGCGGATTTATGAAGCGCTGCAGCGGTGACTTGATCGCTGCAGCGAAAAAATACCGCTGACCGCGGAATCTTGAATTACCTCTTTGCCAACTCTCTGGATCTTGACAACCGTGTCCAGTGGATATCTGGGCGCTGCAACGATTAGTGAACTGCTGCAGCAGAAAAGTAGCACAGATCGCGCTTTGGATAGCCTTGAAACACAGCTCTCTGAAGTTTGCAGCGTGGCAGCAAAGAGAAATCCGCTGCAGCGATGAGACAAACACTACAGCAGAAAAGTGGGCGCTGGAGCGTTCCAACTGGGTTCTGGGATTTTTCCAAGTTCTGCTTCTTTTTTAGGTCTTTTGGATCAATATTTACAAATCAACTCAGTTCCTGCATTTCAAACCACTTGCATCAAAATGTGGGGTTAATTAGGCCAATTGTTGCCTCAAAATCCTAAGAAAAGGGAGTAAATGGTAGTACAAATCACTAGTTATCACCCCACCATGACCGTTCCTTGTCTTATAGCGCTTTACAGCTATAAAACTTGAATTCCGCCCAATTCCCATATTTTTCGTGTGCTATAGTCCACGCCTTCTGCCGTTGGCATGGACCCCCGAACCCGAATCACCTAAGATTTTTCCAGGACATCAAAAACGTCCTATGAAACCATTGTCTTTGCCCCGCCATGACCATTACTCGACTTTTGGCAATTTACGACCATAAAACAAGAATTTTGCCTGATTCCAATACCTTTGTATGTTATAGCCCACGCCTTCCGTCGTAGACCTGGTCCCCCAGACCCGGATCACCTTAAATTTTTTGGTACATCAAATACAACCTAAGGAACCATAGTATCTCCCGGCCAGGACTAATCCTCGTGTTTTGGCATTTTAGGGTCATAAAACTAGAATTCCGCTTGATTCTTGTATTTTTATGTGCTATAGCCCACGCCTTACGCCATGGGCCCAGGCCCTGGACCCGGATCGCCTAAAAAAATTTTGGGACATCAAATACAACCTAAGGAACCATAATCACCTCCCCACAATGATCTTTCCTCGTCTTTGGGTGTTTTACGGCCATAAAACTAGAATTTCGCCAGATTCCCATATTTTCGTGTGCTATTGCCCACACCTTCCGCCATGGGCCACGGCCCACAAACCCGGATCGCCTACCGGGACATAAAATATGACCTAAGGAACCATTTTATCCACCCCTCCATGATCATTCCTTGAATTTTTGCGTTTAACGACCATAAAACTGGAATTCCGCCTGATTCACATATTATTGTGTGTTATAGTCCATGCCTTCCGCCGTGGGCCCCGACCCCCAGACCCGGATCGCCTAAAAGTTTTTCAAGACATAAAATACGACCTAAGGAACCATAGTACCGCTCATCCAGGACCGTTCATCGCCTTTTGGCATTTTACGGTCATAAAACTAGAATTACGCTTGATTCCCATATTTTCGTGTGCTATAGCCCACGCCTTCTGTCATGGGCTCGGGCCCTGGACCTAGATCACCTAAAAACTTTTCAGGACATCAAATATCACCTAATGAATCGTAGTCACCGCCCTCCATGACCATTCCTCTTCTTTTGTCATTGTACGGCCGTAAAACTGGAATTCTACCCGATTCCCATATTTGCGTGTGTTATAACCCACTCCTTCCGTTGTGGGCCCAGGACTTGGACCTAGATCACCTAAAAAATTTATAGGACATCAAATACTACCTAATAAACCATAATCACCACCCCTCCATGACCGTTCCTCGTCTTTTGGCGTTTTACGGCCATAAAACTTGAATTCCGCCTGATTCGCATATTTTTGTGTGCTATATCCCACGCCTTCTGCCTTTGCCCCTAGACCCGGGTCGCCTTAAATTTTTCTGAGACATCAAATATGACCTTAGTAACCGTAGTCACTGCTCCACCATGACTGTTCCTCATCTTTTGGCATTTTACGGCCATAAAACTCGAATTCCGCCTAATCCCCACATTTTCGTTTGTTATAGCCCTTGTTGTTCGTCGTTCGCTCTTCGTCGTGGGCCTGGGCCCCCAGACTCAGATCGCCTAAAAAATTTCCGGGACATCAAATACAACCTAAGGAACCATATTCACCGCCCAACCCTGATCGTTTCTCGTCATATGGTGTTTTACGGCCATAAAACTGGAATTTCGCCTGATTCCCATATTTTCGTGTGCTATTGCCAATGCCTTCAGCCGTGGGCCTGGGCCCACAAACCCAAATCTCATAAGATATTTTCGGGACATCAAATATGCCCTAAGGAACTATTGTCTCCACATCGCCATAACCAGTCCTCCACTTTTGGCGTTTTACGACCATAAAACTAGAATTCTGCTTGATTCCAATATTTTCGTGTGTTAGAGCCTACGCCTTCCGCTATGGGCCCATGCCCCAAGACTCCAATTGCACAAAAAAAAATCGGGACATCAAATATGACCTAAAGAACCATAGTACCTCCCGCCCAGGATTGTTCCTCGTCTTTTGGCATTTTACGGTCATAAAACTAGAATTATGCCTAAATCCCGTATTTTTGTGTGCAACCCACGCCTTCTGCCGGGGGCCCGGGATCTGGACCTAGATCGCCTAAAAAACTTTTGGGACATCAAATATGACTCAAGGAACCATAGTCACCGCCCCTCCATGATTCTTCCTCGTCTTTTGGCAATTTACAACCATAAAACTAGAATTCCGTCGGATTCTCATATTTTCGTGTGCTATGACCCACGCGTTTTGCCGTCGGCCCGGGTCCCCATACCCGATTCCCATAAAAAAAATTCAGGACACCAAATACAACCTAAGGAACAATAGTCACCTCCTCGCCAAGACCATTCCTCATCTTTTTATGTTTTACGACCATTAAACTAGAATTCCGCGTATTCCCATATTTTCGTGTGCTATAGCCCACGCCTTCCGTTGTGGGCCCATGCCCATGGACCCGGATCGCCTAAAACTTTTTGGGACATCTAATAGGACCTAATGAACCGTATTCACTGCCCTGCCATGACTGTTCCTCTTCTTTTGTCTTTTCACGGCCATTAAACTGGAATCTCACTTGTTTCATATGTTTGCGTGTGTTATAACCCACGCCTTGCGCCATGGGCCCATGCCCATGGACCCGGATCGCCTAAATTTTTCAAAGATACCAAATTCTACCTAATGAACCATAGTCACTTCCCTGCCATTATTGTTCCTTGCCTTTTGGCTTTTTACGGCCATAAAACTAGAATTCGGTCTGATTTTTAAACTTTCGTGTGCTATAGCCCACTTCCGCCATGGGCTCGGACCCTCAGACCTGTATCGCCTAAAAATATTCCAAGACATCAAAATAGACCTAAGGAACTGTAGTCACCGCCCCTCCATGATCGTTCCTCTTCTTCTAGCGTTTTACGACCATAAAACTGAAATTCCGCTTGATTCTCATAGTTTCGTGTGCTATAGCCCACGCCATCCGTTGAGGCCCACGCCCTTAGACCCAAATCGCCTAAAAAATTTCAAGGACATCAAAAATCACCTAAAGAACCGTAGTCACTGCCCCTTCATGATCGTTCCTCTTCTTGTTGCATTTTACGGCCATAAAATTGGAATTCCGCCTTGTTCCCATATTTTGGACCATCAAAAACGATCTACGGAACAATAGTCATTGCCTCGCCACAATCGTTTCTCATCTTTCGGCATATTAGGGTCATATAACTAGAATTTTGCCCGATTGCCAGATTTTCGTGTGCTATAGCCCATGCCTTCCCCATGGGCCCGAGCCCCCAGACACAGACCGCCTCAAATTTTCCCGGTTCATCAAAAACGACTTAAGGAACAAAGTCACTACCCCGCCATGACCGCTTCTCGTTTTATGGTAATTTAGGGCCATAAAACTGAAATTTCGTTTGATTGTAAGATTTTCGTGTGTTATATCCCAAACCTATCGCATGGGCCTGGGCCTCCGGACCCAGATCACCTAAAAGTTTTCCAGGCCATGAAAAATGACCTAAGGAACAATAGTAACTGCCTCGCCATGACCGTTCCTCTTTTTTCATGTGTTTTAGCCCCACCTTTCGCATGGGCCCAGGCCCCTAGACCCAGACTGCCTAAAATGTTTCCAAGCCATAATAAATTACCAAATGAATAGTAGTCACAGTCTCGCCATGACTGTTCATTATTTTTTGACTTTTTAGGGCCATAAAATAGGAAATCCGCACGATTTCCAAATTTTCATGTGCTACAGGCCACACCTTTGGAATGGGCCCGGCCACCAAGACCTGGACCACCTAAAAAAATTTCGAGCCATCAAAAACGACCTGAGGAACAATAGTCACCGCTTCGCCACGTCTATTCCTCGCTTTTTGGTGTTTTAAGTCCACAAAATTAAAATTTCGCCTAATTCTAAGTTTTCGTGTAATGTAGCACACGTCTTCCGTATAGGCCCGTGTCTCTAGACCCGGACTGCCTAAAAATATTTCTGGGCATAAAGAAGGACCAAAGGAACAATAATCACAACCTCTCTACGACCGCTCATTATTTGTTGGCGTTTTAGGGCCATAAAATGGGAATTCTGTCTGATTCCTATATTTGTGTGTCCTTTAGCCCACACCTTCCTCATGGGCCAAGGCACCCAGACACGGACCGCGTGAAAAGTTTTCGAGCCATCAAAACCAACCTGAGGAAAAAGTCACCTTCTCGCATTGACTGTTACTCGTTTTTTGGTGTTTTAGGGTCAAAAACTAGAATTCCGCATGATTCCCTAAATTTTTGTGTGCTATAATCCACGCTTTCCGCATAGGCCCGGGCCCCCGGATCCAGATCGCCTAAAAATATTTCTGGCCATAAAAAATTACCTAAGAAAAAATAGTCACCGCCTCGCCACGATCGTTTCTCATTTATCGGCGTATTAGGGCCATATAACTAGAATTCCGCCCGATTGTTAGATTTTCGTGTGCTAGCCCATGCCTTCCCCATGGGCCCGAGCCCCCAGACACGGACCGCCTCAAATTTTCCAGGGTCATCAAAAACAACATGAAGTACAAAGTCACTGCCCCGCCATGATTGTTCCTCATTTTTTGGTATTTTAGGGCCATAAAGCTAAAATTTCGTCCGATTTTAAGATTTTCGTGTGCTATATCCCATGCCTTCTGCATGGGCCTGGGCCTCCATACCCGGATCGCCTAAATTTTTTCAGTCCATGAAAAATGACCAAAGGAACAATAGTCACCGCTACGCCACGACCGTTACTCCTTTTTTGCGTTTTAACTCCATAAAACTAAAATTCCGCCTTATTTCAAAATTTTCGTGTATTATAGCTCACACTTTTCACATGGGCCCAGGCCTCCAAACCTGGACTGACTAAAAAAATTTCGGGCTATCAAAATTGATCTAAGGAACAATAGTCTATCGCTCTGCCATGACCATTCCACGTTTTTTGGCGTTTTAGGGTCATAAAACTTGAATTCCACCTGATTCCCAAATATTCGTGTGTTATATCCTAAGCCTTCCGCATGGGCCCGGGCCCTCAGACTTGGACGGCCTAAAATTTTCCAGGCTATCAAAAACGTGTTTAAGAACAATAGCCATTGTACGGCCATGACCGTTCCTCTTTTTTTTTTTGTGTGTGTTTTAGGGCCACAAAACTGAAATTCCGCCCAACTCCAGATTCTCGTGCGCTATAGCTCGCGTCTTTCGCATGGACCCGGGCACCCAGACCAGGACTGCCTTAAATTTTTCCAAGCCACCAAAAACGACCTTAGGAACAATAGTCACTGCTCTGCCACGATCATTCCTCGTTTTTTGGCGTTTTAGGGCCATAAAACTAGCATTCCACCAGATTTCTAGAATTTTTGTGTGTTGTACCCCACGCCTTCCGCCTGGGTCGGGACCCCAGATCCAGGCCGCCTAAAAATTTCTAGGGCCATCATAACATACTTAAGGAACAATAGTCATCGCCTCGCCACGACCATTCTATTTTTTTGGTGTTTTAGAGCTATAAAACTGAAATTTCACTTAATTACCTGATTTTCGTGTGTTATGCCCACGCCTCCCGCATGGGCGCACGCCTTCCGTACCCGGACCGCCTCAATTTATTTCGAAACATTAAAAATAACCTAAGGAACAATATTCACGGCATCACCAAGACCGTTCCTCGTTTTTGGGATTTTAGGGCCATAAATCTAGAATTTCGCTCGATTCTCATATTTTCGTATGCCATAGTCCACGCCTTCCGCATGGGCCCATGCCCCAGACTTGGGCCACATAAAATTTTCTCCGGGCCATCGACCTAAGAAACAATAGTCATCGCTTCACCATTATCGTTCCTCGTTTTTGGCGTTTTATGGCCTTAAATTGGAATTCCACTCTATTCCAAGATTTTCGTGTGCTAGCCCACGCCTTCCGCGTGGGCGCGGCCCTCAGAACCGAACCGCCTAAAACTTTTCGGGTCCGTCAAAAATGACCGAAGGAACAATAGTCACTGTCCTGCCTTTGATCGTTCCTCTTTTTTGGCATTTTAGGGCCATAAAACTGGAATTAGGCCCGATTCCCAAATTTTCGTGTGTTATAGCCCACACCTTCCGCATGGGCCAGGACCCGGATCGCCTAAAAAATTATCGGGCTATCAAAAATGACCTAAGGAACAATAGTCTCCGGCCGCCATGACCGTTCCTCTTTTTTTGGCGTTTTAAGGCCATAAAACTTGAATTCCGTCTGATTCCCTAATTTTCATTCGCTATAGCCTACGCCTTCTGCATGGGCACGGTCCTCTAGACCCTGATGGCCTATAATTTTCTCGGTCCATCAAAAATGACGTAAGGAACAATAGTCACTGTCTTCCGATGATCGTTCCTTGTTTTTTGGCGTTATAGGGCCATAGAACTAGAATTCTGCTCGATTCCCAGATTTTCGTGTTCTATAGCACACGCCTTCCGTATGGACCCGCCTAAAATTTTCCTAACCATCAAAAACGATCTAAGGAACAATAGTCACAACCTTCCTCATTTTTTGGCGTTTTAGAGCCATATAATTGGAATTCCGCCTGATTCCTAGATTTTCATGTGCTACAGCCCACAACCTTCCGCATGGGCCCAAGCCCCCGGACCTGGACTGCCTAAAATTTTTTCGGATCATCAAAAATGACCTAAGGAACAATAGCCCCCCCCCCCCCCGCCAGGATCGTTCCTTGTTTTTTGGCATTTTAGGGCCATAAAACTTAAATTCTACTCGATTCCCGGATTTTCGTGTGCTTTTGCCTACGTTTTCCGCATGGCCCGAGCCTCTGGACTCAGACAACCTAAAAATTTCTTACACCGTCAAAAACGACATAAGGAACAATAGTCACCACCTGACGATAATTGTTCCTCATCTTTTAGCGTTTTAGGGCCATAGTACTGAGATTCCACTCGATTCCCAAATTTTTTTACCGTTATTCTCACTAAAAACAATATACGAATGTGCGTTTTTTAGGATCGACTAATAAGGAAATCTAAGACGAGCAAATTAAAATGGATGGAGGACATCTTATAATATGATTACTCCTACGTCTACTCGTCTAGTAATAAAGTATACACCATCCCCCACGAATATCAATTGGCCCATAAAACCAGTAATTTGAAGGAATGACCATGCGAAGAGAAATTAGTTCAACGATTATCTTGTTCCAATGCAACATCACTAACAGTCACAAGTTTGGCTTTCAAGACATCATCAAGTGCCTTAGAACGTTAAGACAACGAGAACTCAAATCACTTGAGAAGAATTTTAAGGCCAAAAGAATTGTGTACTCAGCTCTCTTCGGATCCCTATGAAAGTTACACAATATCATGTACAAAATCAACAATCTACTATCCTACAACTACTAACTTCTCCTAAGGTTACACTCTTCGAAAAGAATGTCTTCTAACAAGTAAGCTAGCACTATATGCATTTCATTTTTACAATCATTTCTACAGTGAAACAAACATATAAGCTTACAAGATAGACGGCTTCAATAAGTTCTGTGCATATGCTGCAAATTTTCATGTATCCTAAACTTGGGTTTTCTCAGGTTGCCGACAAACTTCCTTATCAGCAAAGTGAAGGAGCCTTCGAAGCCTTAATATCATGTCACAATGAAAAGGCAAAGCAGATCTTCTCTCCAAGTATGCTGGACTTACAGTCATCCATGATAAAGCATGGAGCTCTGCAGCTATGTTCTCGAGAATCAAGTGAGTCTCTATTTCAACGTCTCTTGTTTCTGAGCCTGTACCCCTTCCCCCAACCTTGCCGACACCATTCAAGAATTTTTCCTGGATGATGTTGCTGCCACCATAGTAATCAACGAGGCTGACAGAAAGAACTGAGGGCCATTCCTCTTTAGAGATGCTCCTTGCATCTCTCCTCATTGTAGGTACTGCTTTTGAAACCACAAAACCAGTTGAAAGAGGGATAGCACAGCCCTTGCTGTGGAGAAGATGGGCGAGTGGTGGTGATTCAGCAGTTAGGCAAGTGCGAAGCTGAAGACCAACAGGAGGTAGGAATCGCATATTCGGTGACGGGATTAGAATATAGGAGTTGGATGTAGAACCAAGGGACTTCACTGGAGTATAACCTTCAAGATAACCTGGCTGACTCAGACTACTTTGACTTGTCCCTGCAAATTTTACATATTCATATATGATCATACACAAGTATGAAACAGATATAACCAGGAATAAAAATATGAACTGATGATAAATCCAAAGAAAATAATTCTCAAAGAATATTTTCCATATGGTAAACACCAACCCCCCCCCCCNCACACACACAAAAAAAAAAAAAAAATACCAACACAGAAGCCAATGCTTACCCCTATCCCGCTTTACTCCCTTGGCAACTCATATCCTAACCACAATTCCTTGACATTAGGCTATTCCTCCCTTGAGTTTCTCAAAGAAAAATTTCAATACCTCCAACTACAGAAGCAATTCCCTTGGAGCTTAAAAGAACATCATGCTTACAAGTGGTCTAGTGCATTTTATCTCTGATTGGTTAAGTATTTAAAATAACATCTCCTTTACAGTCCATAGTATAAGAGATTCCAGAAGAAAGGCAAGGAGCTAACTCAATAAGAGAGAAAAAAAGGGAATCAAAACCAAAAGAAAACGGAAAAAGACGACACCTACCATGACTCACTGTATCAGCTTGGAACATAAGCTGTAAGGAATGATCAATTGAAACAGAGACAAAACTAATGCTTTGCACCCATTGAAGTAAACCCCTCGAGTTGTCCACCATACCCTGTCCACCAGTTAACTGCTTCCTTGTGGATGGTTGCCCCATGCCACCTTTCATGAAAGAGGAAACCTTTGAGTGAGGACTGTACAATGGATTAGGGGAGGAAGGAAGTGTTCTTTCCTGAATCAGACCTATTTCCTGTTGCTGCAAGGATGTCCCATTACTACTTGCCGACATTCCATCAGGTACGGATCGTCTTAGCTGCAGAGACCATTTCTTCACCTCAGATCCCCCAATTGCATACAAGGCTTTCTGCCATTCTGCCTCCAGAAAATTGCATTAAAAAGATTAGCAACTTTAGCAACATTACAGATGAATGATCAACCAAGCACACACTTTATTCTAGTCCTTCAAAAGCCAGCAAGTCAATGTCATCAAAATTCAAAACCAGTGAGGATCGTAAAGCAACAATCGTAACAATAGGAGAAGATATTGATAGGATATGTTTACCTTGGCATTCAAGCTCAAAGAAGCTTCCAATACGTGCAATAACAAAATCCCTAGGCTTGGCAATGGCAGCCTCAGGAGGACATGCCTGAAGTATCTGGCATCCTTGCTGCAGAATTTGCACAAACAAGGATTGCAGACCTTTCGTATCCTGCCTACTACTAATTCCTCCAAATGGATATATATAATTATCAAGCAATTCTCCCCTGGAATCTGTCCATATACAAACCAGCCAGCGCCAATCCTCAGTCCATCCATAACAGCAATGCAGGCTTGGAAGTGACTTTTGATGTGCAGAACCAAAGCCATCTGGTTCACATGTTTCAGACTGTGTGTTTGGTCCAGTGTCTCCGCCACCTGAAGAAGCTGAACTCTGCATAAAATTTCCACTTGTACCATCATCTAACAAAAGCTTTGAAGATTCAGCCATTAGATTACCCGACATAGGAAATGAAAGTCCGCGATCCAATGAACCTGGTTCAGCAAGAATGTAAAGGGGCTCAAACAAATAACGAACTTCATCTTGAAAAGAAAAATCCGCAATTCTGTTTGGATCACATCCCAGACTTCCCCCTCTTGATGTTTGCCAGTTGTCCCAACTACCAGACCTTAGGCTAGCATCAAGTTCAGCCTCTCTCTGTAGGGAAGTTCCTATGCTTCGAGGACCAACACAGTCCTTCCACATACCTGGAACTGGGGAAGTCATTTGCATCAAGACCGGATGAGATCTACCAGACATGGATGATGACTGAACCATGTCACTGGAGGACCCTCGAGATATTCTGCGGGATTTGTTATAGACTGTGAAAGCAACTTCCTTTAGGACGAGAAGCTCACTCAGAGCAGGACTTGTAACCCTAAAAATTGCATCAACAGTTACAATCTGCAATACCAACTTAGGAATACAAAACCCTGAAAGTGTTAAAACATTTGAGAGTGACTCATCCACTCCTGCTGAGTAACTTAAGGCCTTCCCGACTTGATTCTGCAGTGTAGATCGCCTCTCTTTGTCTGAAGAAAGAACCACTGATCCAACAGCAATAGAAGATTCAACCACTGTCTGTAGGACCGCAAGAGGCTCAGGGAAAGGGCAAACCACATATATCACCTGATTTGACATTCAAATATACACTCCGGTATCAGCTTCTGTGAAATATTTTATCCATATAATACTGCTTAAATCAGATACTCCAATGTTTCATAAGTATGGAAATGGTAGAACAGCAAATAACACAAGAACAACTACCCTCAATCCCAAACTAGTTAGGACTGCTATATAAATTCTCAATATCAACAGCATGTCAAATTCTCATTCAAGGCTACATCCCACTGATTCCTCAAAAGTATTGATAGGGTATTTCAACTTTTCCGAAGAGAAGCATTTCGGACAGATGGAAGCCAAAGACCAAAATAATGTAACAAGTGGGTATCCTAAACTAAAAGAAACGACGAAATCAGTAATTATTGACTCAGAAATGCAACCAGTAGTATAAGAGCCATTTAGCCTTAGCCAAAGTTGCTTCATCTCAATACTAACTAAGCTTCTCAAACGTTTCAACTGGTCACAACATATCCTTCTTTATAGTAACAAAACTCTTTAGCTATTGGTAC
The DNA here is from genome assembly GCA_005239505.1 of Nicotiana paniculata. NCBI lineage: Eukaryota > Viridiplantae > Streptophyta > Magnoliopsida > Solanales > Solanaceae > Nicotiana > Nicotiana paniculata. Next base: position 62,468 of record ML303404.1, on the reverse strand, counting down.
GTCTAGTGAATCTCCTAGGCTTACCAGTAGTGCTAGTACTGTTTCTTATTCCTGATTCTCTATTATTACATGTTGTATCATTTGTTTACGTTGCCCTATTACATTGTTGCTGCTGCTATTGTTTGTTGCTTTATTTTCATTGTTCCTTGAGCTGAGGGTCTATCGGAAACAACCTCTCCATCTTGTAAAGGTAGGTGTAAGGTGAGGTACACACACCACATCTGGGAATTACACTAGGTTTATTGATGTTGTTGGTACGTTTAGTGAATCCCATCACTTCATATGCTGCTCTACTTTAGAGATTTATCACTTTTGAAGCTGACTAATCCCCTTTAACAGATGTATTTTAATAGAAAATTTTGACCCCTACATAGGACGAAACATATAAATGCCCCCTAATATATTCGCCCATCCAATTAATGAGCATTTCACTAGCCTCAGGTAAGTGAGAACTACTCTACCTGAGGTAAACAGAAAAAACACATTGGGGTAACAATATTATAACAGACCAAGTCATTGTGCAAGTCATTCTTTCACTATCAACTTGACAGCTCCTCAACCCCAAGCCTTAGCATCATAAACATTGTTGTTACTACCAATCATATTGAAACATGTTAGATAGTTATGTGTAATAGTCCTAGTCCTATATGTAGTAGGAGTAGAATATGTCCTTGTCCCATATGTAGTCGGAGTAGATTATGTCCTAGTCCCATATGTAGTAGTAGAATATGTATTATATATAGAGCTCATTGTATCATATTTAAAAAAATACTTCCTCCGGTCCACAATAACTGATTTTTTGGCCTTTTTTTGTGGTCCAAAATGAGTGATATTTTTCAGATTTCAAGAATGGAATAATTATTTTTTCCTACATTGCCCTAGGAGTAAATAGTGTTGGAGTATGTGTTAGGAGTGTTGATTCGAAGAGATAGTAAAGGTTAATATGGTCAATTTCATTGCTAATTAATATTAAGAGGTGGATTTCTTAATCGGTGTGAAAACAACCAAAAAGTCACTTATTTTGGACCGGAGGGAGTAGATTTTTCTCCCGTGCATTCTCACAAAACAAATGGCTATGTAGTGGAGGCACCAGAGACAGTAAGAAAAGTTATAGTTGACAAGTACTTTCCAATTTGTCCTTTCGCATCCTCTTATCCAGAAGACATGGAATCACTCTTTTCTCTCAATCTATTCTTTCCGTTTGGCTTTGCTGGTGAAGCTTAAGTGTATAAAAAGGTTCCCATATCAACAGAAGGGGTGGCACTGTCCTAACATCTAAACTCTATCAACAGGATACATTATTTCCACCAATCCATAATGGACTCACGGAATTTCAGTTTAATGATGCATCTTCGACTTTATAGTGCAATAGAGAAACGAGAGGGAAAAGAGAGAAAGAGAAAACAACAGCGAGATAGAGAGGAGAAAGTAAACGAGGAATAAAGAAGAACAAACAAAGAGAGTCACAACTTACTGTACACGGACCAGTACTTCCTTCTTTTGGATTCATGGTCATGCATGAACTAAGCTTTAAATTCCTGAGAACTTTTGAGAGAGACTTCAAATAGCTTTCTAAATCCCAGCCATTAGAGAGGGATAGGAAATAATCACTGATTGATCCCAGCATAGATGTGCTACTGCTGTCTATCTTCATTGACTGAGGGCAATCAATCAGAACAAAACCAGAAGATACATTCTTCCCAGAGTCTATCTCCATCTCATTTCCCATACATTGAGGTGAATGAGTTCCCAGTTTGCATGTCTCATAAACTGAAAGAGAGAAGCATAGTCAATATACAAGTCAAAAATTTCATTCCTCAAACATAGAGGTAGCCATATTTACATTACAAATATCCAAGTCAAGGACAATTTTGAAGCTTGATTTATATTGTGAGGAACGCAATAATATGATCTCCCTTTTTCAATTACTTTAATACACTCTCCAACTTTCGACTCATCTTCTTGTGCAATTAGAAAACAGATCTTAAATTAGTCACTTATCCACATCTTCAAAATGGAAGAGACATGCAGAATGAGTTATTAAATGCAGAATATTAAATATGAACCAGCCACCTTGTAAAATCAACTCGAATTTACATTTTTCATATACCTGAATGTTATAGCTTGTTTGGCCAAGCTGCAAAAATCAGTTTATTTTGAGAAGTGATTTTCGATAGAAGCAGTTTGTGTTGGGCTAATCACTCCAAAAAGCACTTTTGAGCAATAATTTGTGTTTGGCCAAGCTTTTCAAAAAGTGCTTTTAAGTATCAAATTACGAATAAGGACATGTTTTAGAGTTACTTAATAATCAATATTATAAGTAAATAAATAATCTCAAAATTTTATTATTAAAGAAAATAACTAAATCTTCTCATTTTATTTAAGGAAAAAATGAGAATAAAATTAAAAAGTACTGTAATTTTTATAATATGATTTAAATATATTAAAGATCATTCAACAAATATAAAAATATTCACCCCTAAGGTCACTATATGTTAGAAAGTTATCCTAAAAATAAGAAGAAATACTTATACATTCATACCAAAGTATTAGGTTTAAAATAAGTAAGGTTATTTTGATATATACTATATTTTGTTAAGGGTATTTTTGGTAAGAAGAAAATTCAAAACTGCTTTTGCTTCTCCTTTGGGAAGAAAGCTTCTTTCTGCTTCTCGTAAACTACTTCTACGTCTACCCAAAAGCACTTTTTCCCGCAAAAAAAATTGGCCACACCCCTTAAGTTGGGAAAAAAGCACTTTAGGCCTTTGGAGAAGCTTGGCCAAATAGGCTATTAACCTTCTTATAAACATGGCAGCCAGTATATTATTTTCTATTCAGATCAGCATCAATTTACGTATACTAACCAGTTCCAAGCTGTTGAAAAAAATCAGTTGCAGCTGTCGTAAGAGCATTGATGTCTGGGCAGACAACGTAATACGACATCTGAAAAATGTTGGAAAAAATGGTTAAGGAAAATAATAGTTAAAGGAGATATGCAAAAGAGCTTCTTAAAGATAAACTTGCTACTTGTGTTATCTATCTTAAACTTACATGCTTGGGCATTGCATAAGGCTCAAAAGGTGCCTTCTCCCAGAGCTGAAGAGAACTAGGTGATGTCTTAAGCCAATCGTCTTGGTATCTGCAACGTAAAATGACTTTAGTTCCTACCTTATAAAAGCGAACTTACGACCAGAAACAGAAAAGGAACTCCAAATAATTTATTGGTCATGAATACAAAGTAACAATGTCCATGTGAGTCCTCTCAATTAACAGGTGAATACAAGAACCTAATGCAGCTCCAGCATGCTCAGTTAATTCAGTTATCAGCAGGTTGAAGCCTTATAGGCAATCCATATGAAAAGAAGTCCTAGAACTTAGTAAGTGGTGACAGATTGCAACCAAGTAAAAGGCAATCCATATGAAAAGAAGTCCTAGAACTAGTAATTGGTGACAAATTACAACTTAGTAATTCAACTAACACCATCACATTTTAAGGCTTCAGGAGGTCTCTTAAGGAGCTTCACTGCCTTATTCAGGGAGCATTATCACCTAAGGGTCATCCATCTTTTATTTGCAGACGACACTTTTTGGTTTTATGTGATATAGATGCTTCTCCGCCCTCATATTTGAGGCAAATTCTTATTTGGTTCCAGGTTGTCTCAGGTCTCAAGATCAACCTTAGTAAATGTGAGATCACACCAGTGGTGGAGGTGAACAATGTTATAGAGCTAGTGCAAGTTTTGAAAGGTAAGGGTGCATTACTTATTACATACTTGGATCTACCGTTGGGCACTTCAAACAAGGATCTTGCTGTGTGGAACTCAGTGATTGAGAAAGTCGAGAAGCGGTTAGCAGGATGGCAGAAGAGGTACTTGTCAAAAGGAGGAAAGTAAGTGTTGACTAAGAGCACTTTCTCTAACATGCCTACATACTTTATGTCATTATTATAGGCACAGGCTACCGTGACAGAAAATCTGGAAAGACTTCAGAAGAATTTCTTATGAGATGCTCCAGACGGCACAAGCAAGTTTCATTTAGCGACTTGGAAAGTCGTCACATCTACGAAGATATTCGGGAGGACTTGAGTGAAAGATCTTAGGTGATCAACAAAATCCATCTAGGAAAATGGATTTGGAGGTTTGATACGGAGAAGAATATTGTAAGGAGGGGTTCTTTTTTTTAAGAAAGGTAACAATTTATAAATACAGGTCTAGTACGCAGCTGTGAAGTTATCCAAAAGAGTACATAGAGAAATACACAAAAGATCTTATACCTAAGGTAGCCTACAGGTAATCCAAAACCTCAAAAATAGAATCAACTTCCTCTAATGTTTCTTGTTTACACCAAAAATTGTACAATACTAACAATTTATCTTCATCTTCTCAATGGTGCTTCCTCTATCTTCACAACATCTCTGATTCCTCTCATTCCATACTATCCACCACATGCATGCAGGGACAATCCTCCATCTCTCTTTCCGACGGGTTAATTTGCCATCTCTGTTCCAACTGGCTAGTACTTCCACTACTCTCCCTGGCTTAGCTCACCTTATACCCCTCAGATTATTTTCCATAGCTGGTCTGTCCATTCCAGTGTAGAAAAAGATAGTTGATAGTCTCTACTTGATTCCCGCAAAGACAACATCTGGAGCACAGTTGGAATTTTCTCTTCACAAAATTGTCTTGTGTCAAAACTGCCTCTGTCGCCAAGAGCCAAGTAAAGTAGGCAACTTTGTATGGTACTTTAACTTTCTATATCATCTTGCATGGTCAATATCCAACCCGATTGTTTGATATATTGTATTCTTCATAAGCTGACTCATAGAGAACATTCCATCGTTATCATTTTGCCATATCATACAGTCCTCCACCCAGTGTTGGAGGAAGCGAGCACTTCCTGAAGCAAAGCGAAGGGGAGTTCGCTTCTAATGAGTGAGGCAAAGCAGTTTTAATGAAATGAGAGCTTCATCCCCTGAAGCGAGAACCGTGTGCAGCGACTGAAGCGATGAGGCGTGTGTTTTTTATTTTTATTTTTTATTGTTAAAAGAAAAGAAGTACCAGACGTGTGTACATGTTTCACCCTTGGTGTGACTTTCTTGTGCAAGTTGCGACTAGGGTTGGGACTTTATATTGCTCTTCTTCCTCAAGCTCCAGGTATGGCTTTCTTTTTTCTCCTTTTTTTCTTCTCATTCTCTTCTTTGTTTCTCTGTTGCCGCATTTTTTTCCTTTTCTGCAACTCTTATTCTTTCACTTCTTCAGCTTTTATTTTATTCATCTGTTTGACTTTTTGTTTCACCATATTAATTTAATTGAATTCTTTAAATTATTCTACTTCTTCGTGGAATATAGGGACGTTGACGGGTAAGTCTATAGAGCTAGCGAAGATTCTCCAGAAGAGGAGGGTCAATATAGCGTGTGTGCAGGAGACTAGGTGGGTAGGATCGAAGGCGAGGAATGTAGATGGGTATAAATTGTGGTTCTCCGGAGTCGTGAAGGGCAAGAACGGAGTGGGCATTTTGGTGGATAGGGAGCTTAGAGAGTCGGTGGGGTAGAGGTTAGACGGGTGAATGACAGATTAATGGCGATTAAGGTAGTAGTTGGAGGGAGCACTCTGAATGTCATTAGCGCTTATGCGCCGCAAACGGGCTTGGACGAGGAGGTTAAAAGGCGCTTGGCGCTGGATGAGGTGGTGAGGGGTATTCCTCATGGTCATATTGGGTCGTCTGCTAGTGGCTATGGTGAGGTGCATGGTGACTTCGGCTTTGGTGATAGAAATGGGGGTGGTACCTCATTGTTGGATTTCACTAGAGCTTTTGAGTTGGTAATCGTGAACTTTATGTTTCCGAAGAGAGGAACATTTGGTTACTTCCCGGAGTATGGTGGCTAAGACTCAAATTTACTATCTCCTCCTCAGGAGGTGTGATAGGGGGTTGTGCGAGGATTGCAAAGGTGACCCCGAGTGAGAACCTCGCAACTCAACATAGGCTCCTGGTGATGGACGTAGGTATCTTGACGAAGAGGAAGAAAAGGTTTGTACGAGGTCAGTCGAGGATCAGGTGGAGAGCTTTGTCTAAGGATAATGCGTAGGAGTTGGAGGGGCGGCTGACGAATATGGGTGCCTGGAAGAGTGATGGGTACGCTAGCGCTATGTGGACGGCGACGGCGGACTGTATAAGGGAGGCAGCAAGAGAGGTGTGGCGGGCATCGAGGCGACTGGTGGTGGAATGACGTGGTCCAAGGTAAAGTGGAAGCCAAAAAAGCGGCTTACAATAAGTTAGTAGAGAGCACCGACGAGGATCAGAGGAGAGCAAACAGAGAAAGATACAAGGAGGCTAGGAAGGAGGCGAAATTAGCGGTCACAGAGGCTAAGACTGCTGCTTTTGGTCAGCTTTATGAGGGACTTGGGGCGAATGTGGGGACAAGAAGTTATTTCGGTTCGCCAAAGCTAGAGAGAAGAAGGCTCGCGACCTGGATCAAGTGAGATCCATCAAAGACGAGGACGGTCGAGTATTGATGGAAGAGGCCAGATTAGGCAAAGATGACAGTCGCACTTTCATAAACTTCTGAAAGAAGAGGGGGATGGACACATCGTGCTAGGGAAATTGGGGCACTCCGAGAGTCACCGAGACTTTAGGTATTGTAGGCGCATTAAGGTTGAGGAGGGGTGGGTGTGATAGGTAAGATGAGTCGGGCAAAGCGACCGGACCAGACGAGATTCCAATAGAGTTTTGGAGATATGCTGATAGAGCAGGCTTGGAGTGGCTGACTGGGTTGTTTAATGTTATCCTAAGAACAAAGAGGATGCTTGATGAGTGGCGGTGGAATACAAATGGTTCTGGTGTACAAGAACAAAGGGGATATCCAGAATTGTAACAACGATAGGGGTATCAAGTTACTAAGTCATACAATGAAAGTTTAGCAGAGGGTGGTCGAAGGGAGGATAAGGAGGGTAGTGTCTATATCGGAAAAGCAGTTCGGGTTCATGTCGGGTTGTTCTACTACGGAAGCTATCCACCTTATTAGGAGGTTGGTGGAACTATACAGGGATAGGAAGAGGGATTTGCATATGGCGTTTATTGACCTAGAGAAGGCATATGACTAGGTCCCTAGGGACGTCCTTTGGAGGTGTCTGGAGGTGAAAGGTGTGTCGGGGGCTTACATTAGGGCGATAAAAGATATGTATGATGGAGCTATGACTCAGGTTAGGATTGTGGGAGGTGAGTCAGAGCCTTTTTCCGGTGGTTATTGGGTTACACCAAGGATTTGTGCTCAGCCCATTCTTATTTGCTCTGGCGATGAACGCACTAACACACCATATCCTAGGAGAGGTCATAGTGTATGTTGTTCGTTGATGATATAGTTTTGATTGATAAGACGTGAGGCGGCGTTAATGGGAGACTGGAGGTATGGCATGAGTCCAACGGTTTCAAGTTGAGTAGGACTAAGACGGAATATGTGGAATGTAAGTTCAGTGACGTGACGGGGGAAGCGGCTGTGGAAGTCGGGCTTGACTCACAGGTCATCCTCAAGAGAGAAAGTTTTAAGTACTTATGGTCAATTATCCAGGGAGATGGGGAGATCGACGGGGATGTTACGCACCGAAATGGGGTGGGGTGGATGAAATGGAGATTAGCGTCTGGAGTCCTGTGTGACAAGAATGTGCCACCGAAACTTAAAGGTAAGTTCTATAGCGGTGGTTAGACCGGCCATGTTGTATGGAGCCGAGTGTTGGTCAGTCAAGAATTCACATATCCAGAAGATGAAATTAGCATAAATGAGGATGTTGGATGTGTGGGAACACTAGGCTGGATAAGATTCGGAATGAAGATATTCGGGAGAGGGTGGGCGTGGCTCCCATGGACGACAAGATGCGAGAAGCGCGGCTTAGATGGTTCGGACACGTGCAGAGCAAAAGCCTAGATGCACCGATTAGGAGGTATGAGCAGTTGACTTTGGTCGGTACGAGAAGAGGCAGAGGGCGGCTTAAGAAGTATTGGGGCGAGGTGATCAAGCAGGACATGGTGCGGCTTCAGATTTCTGAGGACATGGCTCTTGATAGGAACATGTGGAGGTCGAGCATTAGCGCGGTAGGCTAGAGGGTAATCAAGAGTTCTTCCCTCTTTGTATCGGGTAGTCTAATAGAGTTTTGTTTAGGTTTGTTAGCGGTCTATGTTGTGTTCACAACTTCACATTGTTGTTTTGCATAGTTTGTGTTATTGTCCTTTCACTTATTCGTTGTTATTTTCTTTCTGGCATCTTTTTTTGTTACATGTCACGTCTCTTGTTTCTTTTCTGATATTATTGTCTCTCCTGTTGAGCCGAGAGTCCCCGGAAACAGCCCCTCTACCCTTTTTAGGATAAGGGTAAGGTCTGCGTACACTCTACTCTCCCCAGACCCCACTAGTGGGATTGTACTGGGTATATTATTGTTGTTGTCTTCTTCTCTCCGTTTTTCCCTCATTTTTTTCACTTTGTTTATTTAATTGAATGATCAAATTGTTCTTTTTTGGTTATCTAATTTAATAAAATTTTATTTATTTATTTTTCTTCTTCTATCTGTGTTTTTTCATGTGCTCTAATGTTTACTACGAAATTATTTTTAAAAATTGCACTTCACTTCAATGAAGTGAGCGCTTTACTTCTTGTTTCGCGCTTTAAGTGAAACAAGCCCTTGTCGCTTCACGCTCTAACTATTACTGCCTCCACCACTAAAACCCCTCTGAAATTTGCTAGGACACTATAGAACTCTGTTAATTTGTCCACCTCCCTATCATTTCAACAACCTTCTGAAGCTCAGATTCCACAGTCGATCTGAACATACCTCACCTACAGTAGCTCTTTGTTGCTGACACACGTTGAAGATGTAAGGATACAACTGCCTTAGGATGCTTGAACTAACCAATTGTCTTTCCAAATGATACTTTCTTGTCGTTACCACTATTGAAGTATGCAACCATCTCATCTAAAAGCTTAAGTTGTTAGAGAGAACATACTTTTATTTACTTAATTATGTCTTCAACACGCCCCCACACGTGCGGACGTGATTTTTTTATAAGCCAAGCACGTGGAATTTTTTTTATATTGGGTGGCGACGAGACTCGAACACAGGATCCCAGCCTGCTGTGATACCATGTTGCATTGTGTGACCATCTCATCTAAAGGCTTAAGTTGTTAGAGAGAACACACTTTTATTTATTCAATTATGTCTTCAACAACCAACTTTGAGACTGGATTTCCTAATGCAGATATTGATCCAATTGATCCATCTATGACCAAACCTCATCTTTTGTAGAATCCCTGGCAGAAAGCTCCAAATTACATGATCATAACCCTTTTCTGTATCCAACTTATGAAATTTGTGCAGCGGTAACTCACTTGTAGTGGAGAAGTATGAATAATGGAAGGGGTGGAGAACTAGTAATATCACAACCCGTGTGGATGCACTCTTTGGAGGGGCATTATGAAGGGGTAGGAAGATTTAGGGAAGGCGATGGCAGCAGGATTAGTTTTTTGGGGCATAGGTGGTATAGAGAGAGTAAGCTAAGATTTTCTTTTCCCAATCTATATAGACTATCGTGCCAAAGAGAGTTGACTGTCCAACAAATCTGTGGAAAACATGGGGGAGTTCACTGGGGCTTAAGGTTGAGGAGGAACATCCAAAACTAAGAGATGGACGAATTTCAAAACCTGGTTGATCTATTGTACGAGCAAAATGTACCGAATGACACTGCTGGCTTGTGGAGATGAAGAGAGAGAAGGGACATTGTTCATTGTTAGATCATATTACCAGAGTTTGCTAGTGAGAGAGGAATCAACCTTTCCACAGCCTTTCGATTTGGATTCCCAGGGCGCCCAAGAAGCTGTGCTTCTTCACGTGGTTAGCAGCGAGGGAAGTGATACTGACAGCAGAGAATCAGAGGAAGCGAAGGATCACTTATCTTAGTTGGTGTTTTATGTGCAGATGCTCGGGAGAGGATGTAGACCATCTCTTGCTACACTGCCAAGTGGCTACACGGTTGTGGTCAGTGATCTTAAGTTGGTTTGGAATCTAATGGGTGATGAGGTGACCGAGAGCATGGGACGTTGCACCATTAGCCATTATGTGGGTTTCATGGAAAGAGGGAAACATGAGAGTTCTCGAAGGAGTTGTTAGTGATTTCGTTAAATTACAGAGTAGTCTCTTGTTTCTGGTTTTGTTTTGGGGTATCCATGAGGCGCTTTCATGTAGTTGTTGGGTTTCTTTTATAGAGAACCATATTCTGGTGTACCCATGAGGTTCCTTCATGTAACGATGATGGGTTTCTTCTGTAGAGAACCGTATTTTGGTGTACCCATGAGGTTCCTTTATGTATAGATGATTTGGGTTTCTTTATGAATACAGGAATGTCTTTCTTATAGAAAGCAGGGGTAAGTGGACCAGCACATGAGAAATAAAGCAATTTGGTATATAACAAAATTCGGAGAAAAGGCAACCTGCAATGTTCACTAATTCAAAGAGGAAGGGACAAGGATCAACCACCTTCAGAATAAAATACATACCCAACAAGTATAGCAGGATACGGTACTGCAGATAATGTTGGCCTAAGCCTTGAGCCTGGTAGCTGCTCTGACTCTGATAGGCAAGTGTCTTGGCTTAATCTGCGTTCACTTGTCTCATCCACCCTAATTCCATCTGGAACAAAAAAGAATTTTATCAAAACCCATGGCAGGATAATTCACAGTATGACCATGATAATTCACACCTTTCAAACTAGATCCACCAGCAGAGGACTGAGATGGACTTATAGGTTCTCCAACAGAAAACGATATGGTACTTGAAGAATCTCGACATTCACTTGCACTTGCAGTGGACTCTGCAGAAAAACCATCACCAGATATTCCCCCATCATTTGATTGACTGCGACCTTTGCACCAATCAACAACAGATAAAGGACCTTCCATAGTACCAAAAGCAGATTTCATAGCTGTTTTTATATCATTCTGCAGCAGAGTGAGGGTAAATGATGCCTGAACCTGAATGAAAATGTTCACATATTAAGTAGTGAAAGATGAGAAACCCAAAGTTATACAATGTAAGAAAATTAGCAACAAGTAATTATGCATCTTCTCACCATTCAAACTAAAAAATTTGTTTCAGGTGCTTACCCATGGAATCAATAATGAGAATAGTCGCATGCTAACCAATGTGAAGGCGAAAATGAAGAACGGAAAAAAAAATCACAACTGAGGAAGAACGTTCCTCCAACTCAGATGCTAACCATGTGACACCTAAGTTGATAAAAAGGAAAACTATACACTGGGGAGACAAAACTAATAAATAAAGTAAAAGATTCTACACCATCTCATCGATAAAGAAATAATCAAGAGAAAAACTCTGAGCTGAAAATACACGGATAGAATGCAATTTAGCATCTCCATGCAGCTACACTCAAGGATGTTATAAAAGTCTTGTTTAAACATTCTTTTCTTCAAGACTATCAGATAGCACTTCCCAATCTGTCCACAGTATCATAGTCATGAGTAATAGGTCATCTGTGGTATTATTGCCTTCTTATGAGACTACACCACCAGCATAAACAAGCCACTGTAGCCTAGGGTAGTAAAAGCAGGCTAAGAGTATGACAGAGGTGCCTCTGCTGAAAGGGGAGAGGAGGGCTACATTCTATCAACTGTGAACTCATAAAAAAGTATTTACTTAAAAACAAAAAGCTTACAATAAGCTTATTTAAAAACAAAAAGCTTACATCAGCCGAAAGTGGATCAATAAGCTCAACGCCAGCAATATCCAGCGAATGACAGGAAGCCAATACTCCCCCACAACCTGCATGAACCATGGATGGTCCACATGAAAAGCCACGCCTCCACTGCTCCTGCAGTGCGAGCCAACCGTAAGGACCATCATTATTATCAGCATCTAGTGCAACATCAACAAGAGATGTAGCTTGCTGCACAAGTAAAGCCATCCCATCAAGGAGTTCCTGAAGCGGTTGCTGTAGCCCATAAGCTAGCATATTTTCCTCAATGAAACAATTGTGCTGAACAGAGGGGAAAGATTCTAAAGCAGATGATGGTTGTTTCATGCCCTTAGAAACTCCAACAGAGCGCCACACACCAACTTGTGCATTAAGGGTCCCATCCAGTAATCCTCCATCAATATCACCCGTTATCCTAACTGGTATTATTTCTTTCTTTTTCATCTCGGATTTGCTTGACATATTGTCCACTGTAGGCTGGTTTATAATGGTACTCCCTGACATCCTGCTCGCGCTAACAGGAAGGTAGCTGCTTAAATATAATAGTGTATGCCGAATCTTACACATAAATGCCTGGCACATAAGACATTCAACTTCTGTTGCTAGCACAGTTTTCATTGATTGACCAAAGCTGTCTGCTTTTAGTAACGCTTCATTGGCTTTCTCGGTTTTATTGTGGATAGATTTAACAGAATTTGTCGAATTGAAACCATAAAATGGAGACTGTGCTACTTGAGCCTTACGTGTAGCGCAACTATGGTCAGAACCATAAAACTTGCCGTCGTTTTTCTCTTTTCCACTTTCAATATGAGTATAATATCTCTTTGATTGAATAATGGAACTTGTATCACGCCTTCCAGAAACTGTTTTGAGGTTTACAGGAACACCAGATTTCTCCTCACGTGCGTCAAAGTAAGGCGATAAAGGTGGGGTTGCAGAGTAGACATAGCTATTAGAGCTTGAATTTGAAGTATCCACTTCCCGGGACTTCGGGAGATAGGGATTCCTGAAAATCAAATGGGACTTCTCACCTGTAGGGGTTTCAACTGCTCCATACTCTGGAGCAAATGTCATCAGAGCTTCAGCTTTAACTAAGTAATCGAATTCACCAGCAATAGCTGCTGACGCATTGTTTACTTGATTAGCAACTGCAGTGCTTTTTAAAACTTCTTGATGTTTGCTCAGTGAATCATCCAGACTTGCTGGCGGTGGTGGTTGATTGAAGCTATCAAATGATGGAAAACCTATTGGCAAAAGCATCTGATCTTGCACATCCATCATCGAAGGACAGGGGCTGCTACCAACATCCGCACTCTGCTGCAGGAAACATAAGAGCCTGAGACTCTGCAGTTCCTGGAGGCTTCAAGTATAAAAAAGAGAAATTAGCTCATTTACTGGTTAGGGAAGCAAAAGAAGAAGAATATCTACTACAACAAGGTGACTCGCATTCATCTGGCAAGCAGCACGCATCTATTAGCTACCAATGATGTCCTGTTATGTCCAATTTATTCATAGTTCCACGTCATCCAGTAAAACAACACATCCATCTCTTATGTGCATTGAGCTAACTTCTATGCAAACTCCAATTAATAACTTACACCCAAACAGCAGTGCATTCAAATATCTTGAAGCAATTAAACTTTACGGCAAATCTGTATACAAGTCGTAGAATTCCTATCTCCCATGATGGCATGATTAATGTACACACTCTACTCCAAGAAAACAAAAACAAAAATGAATCATATTTAGGTTGTGTTCCATGCGATGAAATTACTGGATCATCTGTTCCCTTGAGATGCTTTGGTTTGCTTATAGCAAAGCCTTCCATCTGATATAAGAAGGCTGATTGGTTTGACAAAAATCAGCTACTCAACTGCATTACACATTTATATTTTATAACTCTCAGATTTTCAGATTTAACTTGTAAGTTTCAGGCCGGGGAATAATCAGGGTCTTAACAAGAATCTAGCACATACAGTTGAGATGATGCAACTGCACTTTGTCATCCATGGAAAATATAACTACCTCTCCAAACGGCAAAACATCATTCTCAAAGAAGTCACCAAAATCTCAAAACTCAGAGAGAAGTGCCTGAATATCCATGCCTACACCTCTATCATCATCATCCCAACCCCACTGAAGCCCAATCTGATCATTTCCTCCGGTTATTGCAGAATTATTAACTTCCATTGAGGCATAGTCACTTGTTGATGGATTTATCACTGCTCCTGCCTGACTAAATGACTCTGGAATCCCAGCTCATGACCTCTCAAAAGCTCTGCATAGAAACATGAAATGTCATTTCAGCCAATTCCTGTAAACACACGCACACCATAAGAATTGAGTGGAGAAAACAAAAGAGCACTTAGCACATGCTATCAATATGGATAACTGGAACTGTGCACATTTTAGTAACATTTATGCAAACATTTCCGAGAAATTAGGTAATCACTAGTCTAACAAAGGTGGGAGCAAATACTGTAACAGAGTTCCTCTTCAATAGCCAAAAGAAGGGGAGAAGAATCTCTATGCCAAAGAAATTAATCATCATCGACTTCACAAAGAAAAGATCAATTATACCAATGTCATAATTATGCTGCAGAATCTATGCAATTCCATATTTCTGATACACATGCTGTGCCAATAATACGTATATAAAAGGTGGATCCAGGATTTAAAATCTACGGACTCAACCTTTAAGATTCTTAGCATTGATACCCTTGTATTTTTAAAATTAAGGGTTCAGACTTACTGTTTGTTGCAATTTTAGTGAACTTTTACACATAAATTTATGTTCCACGTCAAAAGTACTGTATTAAGATGAACCCGGCACCGCAACTCAACATCCGCCCCCACCTTATACTACAAAGAGCAGCTAATATGCTGGGGCAGGGCCTCTAAATCTTTTCTAGCCTTTATTAGCTTCCAAATTCAGCTAGAATACTATGTGCATCCAGTGCAAAATATGTCTTATCCACCCTCCACTAACTAGCTTCGATCAGATACTATTATCTCTGAAAACTCTTCTCAGATCCTTCCTCTTGGTTCCAACATTCCAGATCCTTCCTCTTTGTTACCTTTAGCAAAAGAGGTATAATGAAATGGACAAATGGTTGTGCGTCTCTCTCTTCTATAATCATAAACTATCTTTTTTTTTTTTTGGTAATTAAAATTTATTTCCATTCGAAAATATATAAATTATCATATTTATCAATACCAATTATGTCCCTGTTACAGAGATAACATAAGCAACAAAAATTTCTGAGAAATTCCATCCATGCAAATCTTTTTCATTAGCATCATTGCCTGCTGATCAGAGCAAAAAGTTCGCAGCCACAATAACACTTTTAGGTTTAAGAATTTGACAGATATCTTTTTCCATGACCAAACAATCAAGTGAAAGAAGTAGAAGCAGCCAAAATAGAAATTGCAGAAGCGCATGAACCAAAAATATTTATCTTTAAAGCAGAATTCCTAAAAATGAGCTCAATTTTAAAACTCCAGACAAGTTGTGGCTTGTCTTCATTTTGAATGTCAAACTTAACTAATTCTCGTAGTGAACTCACAATTTCTAAATTTCTTACACCTCTGACCTTTTTCTTTCTCTATTAGGAGCAGAACAATGAAAAATTTGAGAAGCCGGTGTGTGGACCTGAGACCTCAAGGTTTGATTATAGAAGATACAAAGAGAAGAAAAGACCAACAGTATAGGCGTCAGCATGCTTGCCAGTTTTGCTGCAACAAAGTCCTGAGATGGAATAAGCTTTCTATTTGTGCACTACGGCAGAGAATAAACACAGATGTGCAAGACTTCATGACTCAACAATTCATAGCTTCCAAGTCATGTTATACTTTCTTTAGTAGATTCCTCCTTGGATGGACATGGAGTGAGGCACATAGAAGGTTGCAACTCAATTCTAAGAAGGTACTATGTACCTCTTTGAATTTGAAAAAAAAAATGAGATAGCAAGATAGTAATAAGAATAGTCTCCAGTTCACTAGTCATAGCAGGTTAAAGAAGGTTAAGATCAAATCAGGACTACATATTCAAATATAAGATAGTGCGTACAGTCCAGAGGATACAAATTAGAGAGAACTCAATATTATGTACAGGAAGCATAGCGCTTTAAGATTGTCATTTTGAGACTGATCCACAGAAGATAATCCAGACGGTCTACACATCAAAGAATCATCATCTGCTTCAAGATCGCCAGCTCCTGAGGTCTTGTAATCACTATCACTAGAAGAGGTACTTACGCTGCTAACACTACTACTATTGCTATTACTACTACTGTTATACTGCCGATTTGAGCACATGATATTTGCATCAAGCCAAGATCCATCTGTCGAATTGACTTTGGCATCACTACTAAAATCAAAACTGCAAATATTGTGGATTAGATGTATGAGATAGAAGTTCAACCTAAAAAAAATGTAATGGAATGAACTGCCAATATGAACAAGCTGAGAGTACCAATGCATAAAGGAGGATGTAAAGGACAATGAGGGCCCAATCCAGTTCTGCAGCCAGAATCTGCGAATAGAATGTTTGAATGTTAATTTGTTCTCTCTTTCATTAGTGGAAAAAGAAACTCGAACAGTTTCTAATTGTGCATGTCATCCTTGCATAGAACCATCTTAATAATCTTCTCTATTTTCCAAAAAAAAAAAAAACTTCTATAAGTCATTCTAATTTAATCAAATGTCCACGGAGGAAATCTTCATGATTCTCAAATAAGTTTTTGAGGGAAAAAAAATTCAAAATCATTCTAAATCATTCTATTTTTTTTTTTTTGAGAATCAATTCTCAAGTTACAGAAGAAGCAAAGTCCCAAGGGAGGTTTTACGGAGATCTTTCGAGGCCAGAGGTGTTCCGGTAGCTTACATTAGGCAATCAAGGACATGTAAAATAAAGCTAACACCCAGATTACATCGGTAGGAGCAGATTCGGAACACTTTCCAGTAGTGTTGGGGTTTTATTAGGGATCGCTCTTAGCCCGTTTTTATTTGCCTTGTTGATGGAATATGGATGTAGTGACGCATCACATTCAAGTGAAGGTGTCATGGTGCATGTTATTTGAAGATGACATGGTACTGATTAAAGAGACGTTCGACAGCATTAACACCAGACTGAAGGTTTGGAGACAACCCTTAGAGTCTAAAGGTTTCAGGTTGAGTAGCACTAAGACTGAGTACTTGGAGTACTCGTGAATCTGACATGGAAATGAGGCGAGATTCACAAGTCGTCCCCAGGAGAAGGAGTTTCAAGTACCTTGGGGCTATAACTCAAGGTAATTCGGAGATTGACGAAGATGTCACACATCGGATTGGAGCAGGGTGAATGAAATGGAGACTCGCATCTGGTGTCACCAAGACTCAAAGGTAAGTTCTACATAGCGGTGGTTTGACCAACCTGTTGCATGAGGCGGAGTATTGTCCAGTCAAGAACTCTCATGTCTAGAAGATGAAAATTGCGGAAATGAGGACGCTAAGATGGATAGAAGAATGAAGATATTCGTGACAGGGTAGGCGTGACCTCCATGCCGGAACAAGATGCAGGAAGCAACGCTAACATGGTTCAAGCATGTCAAGAGGAAATGTACAGACACCTCCGTAAGAAGGTGTGAGGGTTGGCGATTGCGAGCTTGAGAAAAGGTAGAGGTAGGTCGAAGAAGTACCGGGAAGAGGTGATCAGGCGGGATATCGCGAGTATGTAGCTTACCGAGGACATGACCCTTAATGGGAGGGTGTGAAGGTCGAGGATTAGAGTAGAAGGCTAGTAGGTAGATGCGCGTTTTGCTTTTCCTGCCGGTAGTATCAGTAGTATTTTCGTATCTTATTCTTAGTTCTCTAGTACTACCTGTTCTTTCTTCTGCTTCAATTTTCTTATTATTTTGTTGTTGTTACTGTTTATTTTACATCATTATTGTGTTTATGCTTTTCTTGAGCCTAGGGTCTATCAGAAACAGCATCTCTACCTGCACAAAGTATGCATAAGGTCAGCGTACACACTACCCTCTCAGGCCCCACTTACGGGACTACACTGGGTTTGTCGTCGTTGTTGTTTAATTCTCAAGTAAATTTGAACTGAAAGCCACCCTAGTCACACACAAACAGTACCAATATGCACTTTTGAGTAAATACTCACACGCATGGATGCTAAGCAAGAATATATTGATTTGTCAGGTTGATTCTCAGGTAAGGGTCAAGGTTAAAGCAACTAAGCAAGAAACACTAAAAATTAGCCAATAAGTATCCAATCCCAGCTTTATCAATTAGATCAAAGAGTGAGATGTCAGTATAGAAACTTTGCTTAGAGTGGAAACCACAGATATAGACTTCCCAGAGAGAACTTATTCTCCATCAGCCACTCACATAGACTCTCTGATAAAGTTTAAGAGATGGAATCTACTATAGCAAAACCTCAAAAGATGGAAGACCATAATATTTCTACAACCTAGTAGGGGATGGATGATTATCTGGCCATTACTGTGGTGAAAAGGCCAGAAATTTAAAAGAGTAATTTTCTATCATTAATGTGGAAGGTCACAGATTTGTATTCCAGCATTCCAGTGATAACCTTCAACAAGACTGAAAGGGCACTAGTTAAATGTTGACTGAAACTAGTTTAATGTATCTCCTTTTATATCAGCAACTACTTTAATGTAATCTTCTTCTACATCAACTAGATGCAAACTTATGCTCCTTCCCATAGGCTCTTGTCTCTTGCTCTCTCTCTCTCTCATCAATGAAACTTCTGTTCCTACTCCAAAAA
The DNA here is from genome assembly GCA_005239505.1 of Nicotiana paniculata. NCBI lineage: Eukaryota > Viridiplantae > Streptophyta > Magnoliopsida > Solanales > Solanaceae > Nicotiana > Nicotiana paniculata. Next base: position 43,941 of record ML303404.1, on the reverse strand, counting down.
GGAATGAAGAGAAAAAACCTTGTCAGAATTTAACAAATATACCTTTTTAGAGAAGATCTAGCACATGCTGTTTGCACCACTGGAACAAGAATAGCCTCAGGAGGGTAAATAAGCATTCTTGAACTTTCTTTCCTGGCGTAGTGCAGCCAAGACTAACTTCAACATAGCAATTCTGTCCCTTAAGCTGATAACCAGATCGAGAAACAATGCATGGTAGCCCAACAATATCGTTTGAAGCACTAAACTTGCAGGAACTGTTTGAGAAAGTCAAATAAGAAGAACCACAGTAAGGCAACCACATTACGATGAGCTCTATCACTTTGAAAGAATGATGTACACAAACAAGAAAAGGAGGGAGTTAGAAGGACAAATTTTAAAACAACACACAAAAAAGAAGGGGGAAAACAGAGGCAAATTTGACCTAAGATACACTTGCTTCACAAGATCAGCAGGGCAACATCCAGTGAGCCTCCCACATATTCCATGAGGTGAGACAATAACTGGAAAAGAGGGGAAAAAGGGATAAAGGAAAGTACGAACATACCTAACCATTCAGGAGTATGGCGATGGTGCCAAAAGGTTTTTTTATTGGTTGAAAACCAAGTTCAACAAAAACAACAACAAACCAGTAAGCTCCTACAAGTGGGGTCTGGGGAGGGTAGCGTGTATACAGACCTTACCCCTACACTGGGAGGGTAGAGAGGCTGTTTCCGGTAGGCTCTCGGCTAAAGACGAGATGAAAAGAATCAGTGGCAATAAGTGGTAACAACAACAACAAACATAGTGTATTCCCACAAGTGGGGTCTGGGGAGGGTAGTGTGTACGCAGACCTTACCACTACCTTTAAGAAGGCAGAGATGTTGTTTCTAGTAAACCCTCCAAGGTATTAAGAAAATCGAAGCGAAAAAAGTAATCAAATAGTAGGTAGTATAGTACCAGCAATCCAAGAAAGAAGAGATACCATGTTAACACTAATGCTACCAATCTGAGCAAGAAAAAGGGAAACGCTCGCTATACAAGAAGTTAATTTTTCCATATATGTAGTCAGATGAATAAAAGATATAGCATTTTGATATGCACAAAGATACAACTAATAAAATCGGTCTACTACGATATAGCATTTTGATATGCACAAAGATACAACTAATAAAATCGGTCTACTACGTAAGAAGACTAGATTAGAACCTGAATATCTTTTATCCTGATATAGTATGAACAGCAATATAAATAGTGCACCGGACAAATGTGGGCGTCAAGAGAAGCATTACATAAACAAAACAGACTAAAATTACAATATTTAAACAAAATGATCTTCAGCTCACACTTGCCAAAATTCTACATCAAAGATAGAAATCTAATAGAAATGAAAATATTCTTCGCAAAAGTGTAGTCCACGTAGCAAGGTGCAAGAAAATGGTGGTTCAGTAGCAGTCAGCCAGCCAAGTCCAGATAGTTGATGAAGAAAACTCTGCTGGAACATCTTCCTTTATAAACCCCTGCAGGCAGAGCAGTCACGGCCGTCAATTTACAAATGAAAGCAGTTTTGAATGGTCATATACAAAAAAATTGCAATGTGAGAGAAGTGTTTTACTTTAATCAGAAGGAACGCTGACAAAAAAAATGAAAATACAAAGAATCATGCAAAGCTATATTAGCTGAGAGTCTTAACAAAAAATGCTTCAAAACCCATGAAATGTGAACAGGAAACAAATGCATGTTATATTTGTTATATTGTTTTCCCTCTGGAGAAGAATTGTGAGTCATAAAATGACTTTTCACGGCTCAAAATATAATTTTACTATTAAATGTAAGCAGATTTCATCTGCAAATGGCAAACATCTTAAGTGCAGTTCGCTTAGGCAGCTGTGGATGGAGTTGGCAACAGATGTGAAGCTCCATACATGGCACACATCACAAAACTTGAAAGACAAGGGAAAGCAAGCAATGCCAAAAGGATGGCAGCAGATGCAGGATCTTATCTTCAAGTTTGACATTAGCAATACCTACACTTTTTTCCCCTTTTACACCCTTCTTATAAGTTATAAATGGGGAGTGTCAAAGCTTCACTCATTAAAAGCTTCCCAATATTCCCTCTAAATCCATGTGCATATGCTATAAAATGTTGTTTATATTAGAAAGGTTAAGTAGAAAGCTTTCTACTGAATGTATCACTTTCATTTGCTCTAAAATTTTCTACAAGGACTTAATTTCCGCAATATTTTCATGCTCTAATATTTAGCTTGTGCACAATTAGAGTGAGACAAAAAGATTATGTAGGTCAGCTAAAGAAAACAGCCGAGTGCACAGATCTTCTTTCCCAATATATCCTTTTTCTTTTGCTCAGTGGTGTGGATGACAATTAGATGGCATTTTTGGAGAAATTCTTTACCCGGTGTCTAGTTTTGTCCTTGGACCCCATGCTTTTGTTGCCTCTAATATTTTAGAGTACAACGATGAACAAGATAATCCTTTCTTAGTCTTATTCCACAACATGAGTAACTCATGATCTTCAGTAAGAAAAACTAGGAATATGTACACTTCCTTACAAGAACGGAAAGCTCCTAGCCTCTTTTTTTTAGCTTGCCAGATACCCATGACCTCGTCCTCATGGGCCCTGTAGTTCTCCACTCTCCATGCACCACTCAGCTTTTGGCCCTTCAATTGGAGGGGTGAATCCGAGCAAGAGCACCGACGACAGACTAGTATGTCTAATATCCCGTACATCCAATGAGCAGTGAATGAAGACGAGAAATGGCTAATGTTCACCAGAATCATTTAAGTCATTTTGTGAACGAATGCTAGTTCTAAGATAGAAAGATTGAACAAATAGACTACACAGTGCTTGCATTTCTCCATGTGTCCCATCCCTTCATTTAATGAAATGCTCGCGAGATCCTAAACTCTGAAGTTGGTATATTTAATTTTGGAATAACGACACGGCAAAGATAAGAGAATCGAAACACTTGCATACATTGCATCTCAACTGAAGGAACTTATCTGAATTCAGCATTTATACATGAATTCCACGTATCGTTAGTAAATGTGGTTACTTCTGATGTTTACACCTGAGCTCTTCCCTTTCGTAAAGGGTAAAGTGCAATGGACATCAACTTCTTAAATCATTGTCTTATAAACCAAACGAAAGAAAGCATCAATTCCAAATCAGATAAAATTGCCCTGCAGTCATCATAAAGTACACCCAACGACAAGGCACTAGAGTAGTTCAGTGATCAAACAACCTGCGAACATTGCACAGACTTAGGTCTTATCTGCATTATGATTTTAGCATTTGACTCCTTTTAGCCCCACCTTTTGTTACATCAGATATGCACATGCATATTTAAACGGAGACAGCCCTTTGGCAAGCTTATTTGACTCAAGATAACCTTAGAAAAAGAGGCATTCAACTAGAAAAGGCCTATGACAAAGTCCCGAGGGAGGTCCTGTTGAGATGTTTGGAGGCTAGAGGTGAACTTGTTACTTACATTAAGGATGATTAAGGACATGTATGATGGAGCTAAGATCCGGGTGAGGACAGTAGGAGGGGACCCGGACTGCATTCTTGTCATGATGGGGTTGCACTAAGGGTCGCCATTCAGCTCTTTTTTGTTTGCCCTGGCAATGGACATATTGACGCGCCATATCCAAGGGGAGGTGTAGTGGTGCATGTTATTTGCAAACGTCATTATATTGATTGACGAGATGCGAGGCAGTATTAATGTAAGGTAAGAGATGTGGAGGCAGACTCTGGAGTCTAAACGTTTTAAGTTGAGTAGGACTAAGACAGAATACTTACCATGTAAGTTCGGTAGGGCGACTCAGGGAGTGGATGGGGAGATGAGGCTAGATTCACAATTCATCCCTAGGAGAGTAAGTTTTAAGTACCTTAGGTCAAGTTTAGGGGGGATAAGGAGATCGATGAAGATGTTACACATCGTATAGGGGTGGAATGGACGAAATGGAGACTTGCTTCCGGTGTTTTGTATGATAAAAAGGTGTCAGCAAAACTTAAAGGTAAGTTCTAAAGAGTGGTGGTCAGGCCAACTATGGTGTATGGGATTGAGTGTTGGCCAGTCAAGAACTCTCATGTCCAGAAGATAAGGTAGCAAACATGAGTATGTTGAGATGGATGTACGGGCACACAGGGTAAGATAAGATTAGGAATGAAGCTATTCGGGACAAGGTGGGTGTGCACCCCTATTGAGGATAAGATGCGGGAAGCGAGACTTAGATGGTTTGGACATATGAGGAGGAGTGCAGACGAATTAGGGAGAGATGATTAGGCAAGACATGGTGCAACTTCAACTGACAAGACATGGCCTTTGATGGGAAGGTGTGAAGGTCGAGGATTAGGGTAGCAGGTCAGTTAGTTTAGTGTTCTCCATGTTCACACCGGTAGTATTAGAACGTACTTTCGTATTCTATTGGTATTAGATTCTATGACTACTTGTCGTTTCTTTCATTTCAGCCATCTTACCATCTGGTTGTTATTTATGTTGCTTTTACATGGCTTCTCGCTGTTGTGCTTGTTATTCTCTTCATTAATATGGTGTTTATACTTTCCGAGCCGAGGGTCTATTGGAAATAGCCTCTCTATCTCCATAAGGTAAAGGTAAGGTTGTGTACACACTACCCTTCCCAGACCCCACCATGTGGGATTATATTGGATTTGTTGTTATTGTTGTTGTTGCATTCAACTGTCCAATACGTGTTACATGGGCCAGTAGAAAGCAGAGAATGTCTTCCATCTTTTTCTCCAATGTCAACTTCCAATCACTCTTTAAAGGTTAGGTGTCTCTTAAATTTTTTTTTTTGGAGGAACTTATACAGTGTAAATAGTATCAAACATATCATAGAGTTTGTTAGCTCCCTAAGCTTTACCTAGTCTCATCCTACTGGACCTAATTTCCTTTTGTAATCATTTGCATCCTCTGGATGCTTATTGTTGAAATGTGTGACCATCTCATCTAAAAGCTTAAGTTGTTAAAGAGAACGCAATTTTTATTTACTTAATCATGTCTTCAACACGGTCCCTCATGTACGGGCTTGATTCTTTTTTATGAGCCAAGCACATGAAAATTCGTTTTGATATTGGGTGGCGGTGAGACTCGAACCTATGACCTCTGCTTGCTCTTATACCATGTTCAAGTGTGAGATCATATCATCTAAAAGTTTAAGTTGTTAGAAAGCACACTTTTTATTTACTTAATTATGTCTTCATACTTGTCAATGAAATTTCTTACTTCATTAAAAAAAACCACGATAACTTCATCACGACAAAAAAATTGGAGATTGTTTCTAACACGAGTCAATCAACTTCCTAGACAACTAAACATCCGTTACAATTTTCACCCATCTTAAATAAGCAAAACTAAACCTTGTGCGCGGAAGGTAGAGCAAACCGGAACTCCTCACGGTAAGCCACCCATATGCAACAATGCGCTCTAAACAGTTGAAGCTTATTACGGAGCCAACTCTTTTGCACTGAGATAAATATAATCTTTTCTACACATCATAGCAAAAATTAGTCAACTTAAGTTCTCAAGTTTCTTTCTCTTTCTGTTTTGCCCTCACTGAGGGAAATAACTATCTCCGCAAATTTTAGTGATCATCAGCACTCAATTCATGTCATTTAGCGTGTGATTAACATAAAAGCAGCTTGCTCTGTTCCCAACAAGATCCATTCAGAGCGATGCAATCTTTCCTACACTATCATAGCACAAATTAGTCAGCTACAAGTTCTCAAGCTGCTATTTTTCTACTTTTTCCAATGCCCTCCTTGAGGAACTGAACTATCTCTGTGAATTATAGTCAATATCAGCAATCAATTCATGTCATCTAGCTTGTGCTTATCATAACACCAGCTTGCTATCTCCCCAACACGGTCCAACACTGGTACTAATAAAATCCACAACATTCTTAGTCTTCCTAGTAACATTTCCTTGCTTTAAACATCATAAACTATACCTACACCCTCAATCCCAAACTAGTGGGTTCAGCTAAATCGAAGGCAGATCTAGGATTTAAACTTGATAAATTTGACCTTTAAATCTTTTAGCATTGAACTCATTGCACTTTTAAAATTATGGATTCAGATATAACATTTATTGAAACTTTAGTAGGTATGCACACATATATTTATATTCCATGTCGAAAATATTGGGTTTGGGTGAACTCATAACCAAACGGCTACATCTATATGAATCCTCTATATTTATTTCACTCCCAGTCGGAAATCATTCCTTCTTTGTTTTTCATACCTGACTTTCTTGATGAGGATGGATTTGAGCTTACGAGCGAGGTCTTGAGAACGGAGTTTACGTTCAAGGAGCTTACGAGCCAAGACGCGCTTCTCAGAGTTCTTGATGTGGTGAAGCTGTTCACGCTTTATGAGGCGTTCCATTCCACTGGACTGCATTTTCCTCTGCATCAAGAACAGTGCTTGGTCTAAGTTGTTGTTCCGCACCTTCACCCGTATGCCTCGCCATTGCTGTAGCTGCTGCTCCCAATTTAGTGGGTTCAACAAGGCTACGTTCGGTCGATTGAAGATGGTGGATACATGCTTCGCCACGGAGCTCATCATTTCTTAGGGTTTCTCGATTTGTTTGATCCTCAAATGCAATTGGGAACCGGGATATAATACTAGCGTTAGGGTTATCTTTTCTCAATGAGTATAAATATTTTTTGTTAATATTAGTTTTCTCTCGACTTAATTATTTATTTTCAACATTAAAGCAAATAGATATTTTTTTCGGTCTTGATTATATTTACTCGACGCAAATTTATTGTCTACAAACTCTGGCACGCCCAATGGGACAATAAATTTGCATCGAGAAAATATAATCAAGACCGAAAAATATTGCAACAATCGTAGTATTTTATTTCAAATATTTGAGTGTTACAATATATGTGTGTCCTCTAATTCTTCTTTTCAATAGCAAATAAATTCAAGGGTCTTTGAGCTTGGTCTTGAACCTATATTTGTTGTCACGAACAATGATCTTGAATTCAACTAGCATAAACTTTGATTTGAACTCGCACTCCTTGAACTCTGATTTATTCTTCGTTCTTGAGCTTGAACTTGATTTCTTGAACTTGAACTTGATTGCTTGAATCTTGAAACTTGTAGAGAAATTTGCGGCGTCTGATCCATGAGCTCTCTCTTGCTTCTTATTATAACTTCTAGTGTTTTTTCTGAGTTATGAAGATTTTTTTTTATAGTTGTGGGAGATAAGTGTTATAACGAAGAACAAACTCTTCCCGGCCAATCAAATTGAAGTGTGACAAGGATGTATTTGATTGGCCAGAACATGTCACTTGTACACGTGGCACGATTTCATTAGCTTTTTAATGTGACTTGGCATGCCTTGTCATTTTGACACATGGCATGGTCCTATTGGCTCTTCCATTTGACGCGGTGTGCCACGTCATTTGACACGTGGCACCAAATTGGGCCTCTAGGAATATGATATATTGGACCTAATAAAGCGGGCTCGTCAATTTAGCCCAACCAAATGGGCTAGCCCAATTGATTAAGACTTATTTATTTAATCCATATATATTGGACTTATATAATTAATTCAATTATATTAGCCCATAATATTTATTTGGACCAATATATCTTGAATTTTAAACTATAATCCAAATTCTTTTGTGGATTAAAAATTTATATGCCTACAAATACTCCCTACTTCAAGATTTGTCAAAATGTAAATTTGTTGAACACGAGACAAGGCTTGAAGTATTGGTACGACATCATTTATTTTCCATCATACCATAGTCTTTAAATTCTACGTAGCATCCTATGCATTTCTTGGTCCAAATACAAATTATATCACTTATTTTATGTCATCTCATATAATTGAAATTCTTGAATAACCTTGGACAGCCAATAACTCTTAAAAGGTTAAGTAGGCAAAAAATTGATAGCACTTTCTTGGAAATTGAAAAAAATAGAATTTTATTTCTGTCTAAAATTTCAAATGTGATGTAGTTAAAAGATTACTCTCAAGCAAAATAAAGTGGCTAACTGTCGGCATCAGATTACAATTCGGAATTGCAATTAGATTTCAACTCGAATTGCAATTCGGTTTCGGTTTCAACACGAATCGCAATTTTTGCTGCCTCATACTTGATCCCACTTCGGCACTTTTCTTTCGCATATCGCCTTTTGAAATCTATAAATACAATATACTCTTCATTCTATTAGCATCACTTTCAGCGTTTGCAACCCACTTTGAGTCTACTTTTGACGACTTGGAAGCATTGACGTGAAAGTAATTTCTTCTTATTTTTTTGTGCTTTCTTTATTCTATTATCCTTTTTTGTAGGTGAAACGAGAAGGATTTGTTCTTGTTTACCAAGATGATCCATGCATCAAGAAGACCATCATAGGGTGTGAGGGGATGGGTACTCATCCCTGCCTGAATATCGGAGAGATTACTCTCATGGACCGACTATCGGAGAGATTACTCTCAATGTGGCTTGACTATCGGAGAAATTACTCTCAATGTGGCTTGATTAATGGAGATATTACTCTCAATGTGGCCCGACTACCGGAGATATTTACTCTCAGTGTTGCCCGACTACCAGAGAGATTAATCTCAAAGTGACCCGACTACCGGAGAGATTACTCTCAATGTGGCTCGACTACCGGATAGATTACTCTCAAAATGACCCGACTATCGGAGAGGCCAACTTAAGGTGCAACGGGACTCATATGTCCACCTTAAGATTGGAAAGTTATAGTTTCTTTTAAGGACAAACCCACGAAGAGGTCAATTAAGGTGCAAAGGGACTCATATGTCCACCTTAAGATTGGAAAATTACAAAGCTTCGACTCGAAGACGACATCAACTTGATGACATTGACTTGAACACTTGGAAAACTTTGAAGATTTGGCGGACTTTGCAGACTTCAACTCGAATACTTGGAGGGCTTAAACAATTCAACTTTAAGATCGGCAAATTTGAAGACTGAAACTTGAAGACCGACAGACTTGTAGACTTCAACTTGGAGACGTGGAGGGCATAAATATTTCAACTTTAAGACCGGCGAATTTGAAGATTGAAACTTGAAGACCGACGGACTTGAAGACTTCAACTTGGAGACTTGGAGGGCTTAAATATTTTAACTTGAAGAGTGGCGAACGTGAAGACTTCAACTTGAAGAGGACTTGAAGATTTTCAACTTGGAAGCTTCAACTTGAAGACCAACGGACTTGAAGACTTCAACTTGGAGACTTCGAGGGCTTAAATATTTCAGCTTCTCTTTTGCTTCACATTGTCCGACTTTTATCTTAGTCGCATAACTTTCAGCGTTACGCGCTTGTAAAGAAAGATTCATATCTTACCGTGGGAGAGTCTAAATAATGAACCGTTTGATTTCTTAAAAATTAGACTTCAATATATAAACATATCCAAAATTTAGAATCAAACACCTTCAGAATTGACCCAGATAATATTTTGAAACCAACTTTACATTCCACCCCGTAGAAAATTTTACATACGCGCAATCTCACCAAAAAATCATATTTTAGTGTAGAAAAGTCAAAATTATGAATCGTTTAATTTCATGGAAACTAGACTTCAAAATCTAAGATATGTCGAAAATTCGAAACCAAACACTTTGAGAATAAACCCAGATATTATTTTGAAGCTAACTTTAAATTCCGACATGTTGATAGTTTTAGATTCCCGCAGTTTCACCAAAAAAAAAAAATATCTTGGTGTAGAAATGTCGATTTATGAACCGATTTATTTCATGAAAACTAGACTTCGAGATCTAAGACATATCAAAAATTCAGAATCAAACACTTTGAGAATAATCCCATATATTATTTTGAAACTAACTTTAAATTCCGACACGTTGATAGTTTCATATTTGCGAAGTTTCACCAAAAACATTATGTTTTGGCGTAGAAACGTCGAAATTATGAACTGTTTGATTTCATGGAAACTAGACTTCAAAATAAAAAACATATCCAAAATGTAATTTAATCCCTAAAGGATAGTTTCAGATAATAGTTTGAAGTCAATACTAAGTTCTGACACGGCGACGATTTCAAATTTACGCGACCTCACCAAAACTTTTGTATCTTGATGTAGGAATGTCGAAATCGAACCATTTGGCTTTTTGGAAACTAAACTTCAAAATATAAAATATATCCAAGATATAAAATTTAATTTCTTGAGGATAGTTTCAGATGATGGTTCGAATTCGACTTTGGTTTCTAATATGCCGATCGTTCCAAATTAGCGCGACTTCACCAAATTTTTTGTATTTTGGTGTGGAAGCCTCGAAATCACAAGACGTCTTTTCTTGATAAATCTAAGATTTCCATTCTCACCAAATATCTTAGGTTCAAGTCACTAATTTTGGGCAGTGAGCGAATATAAAGTCCAACAAACTTGAAGGTTATGCGAACATGAAGACATAGCTAATCCCCATGCTTTGATGAAAATGCTTGGCGACCTCCTAAAAGAGATTAATCATTTCATTAAAGAGTCCAATTTACCAAAGCGACTTGTCCCCTTTAAATCAAATAGGATCCAAAGTTTAACCGAAGAATGGGATCCCAGCTCGATTTTCAAATACTGATTGAATGAATTACATTCCATCGTACTTCATTCGGACAACGATTGAGGGATTATGTATCTTTCGAACTTATGTGATTGAACTCAGAATGAAACTGTAAGCTGCCTACGTACCTCGGTGAAGAGGATCAAGTCATACCGTAGTTCAGAATGGGTAGATTCTTTTTTTATATCCTAACTTTTGCCTAGGCCGCCTCTTTCGAGATTATCAACCTAGCGGGCTTTTTTTTTTAACATGTCCTAACTTTTGCCTAGGCCGCCTCTTTCGAGGTTTTCAACCTAGAGGACTTCTTTTATTTTTTTGCGGGTCGTACACAGTTTAGACTCATGTGGGCCAGGAGTATAGGAATATGCAGTTTAGGCTCATGCGTCCAGGAGCGTTGCAGCTTCAAGGATAATATTTCTTCAAAAACTTGCCATTGATAGGGTCGATCATCATGCCATTTGCATCAACCAGCTTGTAAGCTCCACTTGAATAAGCTTCTTGCACGACATATGGCCCATCTCATTTTGAAGTGAACTTCCCTACATGTTTATGGGAAGTAATAATGAGTTTTCTTATGGCAAGGACTTGATCTCCTACTTAAAAGGATCTCAGGCGAACTCTTTTATTGAAGGCGCGATACAATTGAGCTTGATAACATTCAAGACTTTGTTGACCTTCCAACCTCTTCTCATCAAAAGCCTCCAACTTTGCTAATCGAAGTCGGGAATTTTCTTCATCAGTGATTCCTTCTTGAATAGCTAGTCGTAATGAAGGTATTTGACGCTCAAGTGGCAAGACGGCTTCAACTCCATAAACGAGTGAATACGGAGTCGCTTGTGTTGGCGTGCGGTGAGTCGTCCTATATGCCTATAGAGGTTCTTCCAGAGGGTCATTTCAATCTCGTTTGGATTTGGAGACGACTTTCTTTAACAAGTTGCATAGAGTTTTGTTTAATGGCTCAGCTAGACCATTGGTGGCAACATTGTACATCGAAGATTTACGTTACTTGAAGCCAAAGAGATCACAAATCTTGTTCATCAACCTATTATCGAATGGCTTTCCATTATCCATTATTATGTAACGAGGAATGACAAAGCAATAAATGATGTTTACTCGGATGAAACTTGCAACATTTTCCTTCTTTACCTCCTTAAGAGCAACAACTTCAGCCCATTTTGAGAAGTAGTCAGTTGCGGCCAAGATGCATAGGTGCCTACCAGAGGACTTTGACAGTGGTCCAACAACATCCAATCCCCAAGCGTCAAATGACCAGGATGCTACAGTCAGGTGCAACACTTCAGGAGGTTGGTGAATAAAATTCGCATGAAATTGACAAGCCTTGCATCTTCGAGCATATTCCAAGCAATCTTTTACCATCGTCGGCCAATAATATCCCATCCTTTTTATATGGAAGTTTATTCACCAACCTCCTGAAGAAACATAAATATGTGATACAAATCATAAATTGCAACAAATTATATATGATACAAAAATAAATTGCAATCACAACATAAATATAAAAAAACATAATTTTATTGATAAAATTATGCGGGTACAATTCTGTTTGTTCTCTTGATTCTTCTCTCCTGATTATCTCCGTGATTCGAGGGCTGAAGCAGTGTATTTTTCGAACGTAAGATGATGCGGGCTTTCATGGATTTATTTGATATCCATGAAGTATGTTGTGGATCTTTATGAACTATTTGATTATCAAGAATTATCCGGCCATTTCCTGATCTCTCTGTGAATATCCCGTGATTTTATGGGATTTTCGAGATGATCTCCATTTTTTGAGATGCTTCTTCAAGGGAATATGTATCCCTTTATATAGGTGTGAGTTAGGGTTTAGGGTAGAGTAACCTCCAATAAACCCTAATAGACTCCTAGGATTTCAAGAGTCTTATAGTATCTTTAACTTAGGATTTGGCTTGATCCCTTAAAATTTCGATGTCTACAAATGCCCCCTACTTCAAGGTTTGTCGGGGTGTAGGCTTGCCAAAACTTTAAGACGAGACTTGAAGTACTCGACCATCGCAACAAATGGTTTTGAAACTTGGAGTTTTCGATTTACATGAGGAAGAGATGAAGGGTAGAACTGGTCCCACTGGGCGTGCCAATTTATTTACAACAAATTATATGTGATACAAAAATAAATTGCAACCACAACATAAATATTAAGAAACATAATTTTATTGATAAAATGATGCGGGTACAATTCTGTTTGTTCCCTTGATTGTTCTATCATAATTATCTCTGTGATTCGAGGGCTGGAGCAGCGTATTTCTCAAACGTAGGATGATGCGGGCTTTCATGGATTTATTTGATATCCATGAAGCATGTTGTGGATCTTCTTGAATTATTTAATTATTAAGAATTATCCGGCCATTTCTTGATCTCTTTGTGAATATCCAGTGATTTTATGAGATTTTCGAGATGATCTCCATTTTTTGAAATACTTCTTCAAGGGAATATGTATCCCTTTATACAAGTGTGAGTTAGGGTTTAGGGTAGAGTAACCTCTAAGAAACTCTAATAGATTCCTAGGATTTTAAGAGTCGTGTAGTATCTTTAACTTAGAATTTGGCTTGATCCCTTAAAATTTCGATGTCTACAGTGGCACAGTAGAATTTATTTTATGTGCCTTTGCGGAAACTGAGATTTAGGTAAAAATCCAAACCCTACAAGGATAGTAAATGTTGGTGGCTGTCCAATCCCTACGTTAACCACCGAACAAAAGGCTAATTAAGGTTAAGATCATAAAGTTACACCAGGAAACTTCACTTTTTGAACTTTAGTTTTTTTCCATATCAATCAATATAAAATAGTATATCATATAATATACAAATATACTAGCCTTATGGTAGGCACTTTGCGCGGGTATTTATATTAATAGAATATAAAATTTAAAATTTAGAACAATATTGTTGAATAATGTATTTGAGTTATAAAATAAAATTATATTATAGAATATAAATTTCAGAAAATGATAAGAATATTGATCCCAATTAGCTAGATTGTCTCGTGTGAAATTTATTTGTGAGGGTAAAAATATCGATCAATACTTCGCGAAGAGCGTCCTTTTAGAATACGCGTTGTGCGTGTCTACCCATATCTGATATTCAATTCTTACGTGTTATTTTGAAAGTATTTGTTGGATTTGATGTTGTGCTCAAGAGTATAGTCTAGCTAAAATTCTTTTTTTATCTCTTTGGTTTTTCTTTTATAATTTGTTTGCTTGTTAACCAAAGTAAGAAAGGCTGTAAGTTTGTTATCATGACTGTACTTAACCAGCCAAATTTTAAATACTTACTCCTCCGTTTGAGAAATAAAATCTTTTACTATTTAGGAGTCAAAGAAGATTACCTTTGACCATTTAAAAAAAAATTTAATAAGTAGAATTGTTCATTATTGTAATCTATAGAACTTTTTATGTGATATCTAAATATGTACATTTTATCTCAAAAAATTCATAGAATCTATATCCAACTTCACACAAAAAAATCAGTCAATTAGATCCATGTACTCCGAAAAGATTCAAACAAATTAAAATATATGAAGTATTATTTTATGTTTTGATTAATCTTGTTATGAGTTGATTTAGGCACAATTTGAGCTAGATAGACTGCCAAACTGATCTAAACTTTTAGACACTGGCTAACTTGGAATAAGCTCAAATTGACCTAACATTGCATAAATGTCTTAGCTTAATTTTGAACAAGTTGGACAAATTATGACAGCTTATATTTGCTTCGTTCTAGCATAAGGGTCACAAGATATATCATATGGGTCAAATTACTAGCTGGGTTGGGTAGTTACTTTGTGAGTGACCTTTCGCATTATAATAAGGAAGGAAAAGGAAACAAGTCTAGTCTAGAGAAAGAAGGAGAAAATCCAAAAGGAGATAAGACAAACACAAAGCGAGATTGAGAATTAGGAAAAATGATTATCCATGGCACCGCACAAAGTCAGCAGTGAGATGTCACCACCCTCCTGTCTATTGTCAACTGTCAAGTCTTCGTTGCGAAGGGAAGTGGGGGTTGAGTGGATTATCAAAACTATAGTCTAGATAACATTAATCTTGGTTAAATTCGCCGAGTTTTTTTTTTTTTGGAAAATATTTCAAACAAGTGGTTTATCCGAAATAAATGCTAAACAAAACAGGAAACATAGAATTCCCTTTAAACAGGACAAAGTATAAGAGAAAATTGTTAGGAATCTCAAATAAATCCTCAACTTGAGACGTGTTTCTCTTTCTTCTCAACACAGGGAAAAGGGTACGAATAAATTGAGACCCCACAAAAATTGTAAAAATAGTACGGGCTAGTCAGTTTTCGGATTGATCATTCAAAAATAGCCAGCATTTGCCAAGTCATTGAGAAATAGCCATTATTTTACTGCAACAGAGACCGGTCCAGCATAATATACTGGAGTTCGGTGCACCTATGTATGAACTTCCAGCATATTATGCTGGAACTCCAACACGCAGAAAGTTCCAACATGATATACTAGAGATTCGAGCATCTATGTATGAACTTCCAGTATATTATACTGGACTGGTATGCTTTGCTGGAACTCCAGTATATTATGATGGAGTCCTAGTATACTTATGCTGAAACTCCATTATATTATGTTGGAGTTCCAATATACTTACGCTGGAACTCCAGTATAATATGCTGGAGTATTTTCCGGATTTTGAATAGTAATTTCGTTTAGATTTATCTTTACATGAAAAGTGACTAACTTACGATTACTTTTGAAAGTGTGGCTATTTTTGAATGACCACTTATAAATCTAGGTATTTTTGAATTTCTCCCGCAAAAATTAGGTCCCAACTCTGAAAGTCCACGTAGAGTTGCAATAAGACGGCAAATGATATGAAAATGAAACAAAAGCAAGCTTGCGAGAGGAAGCAGGAATAAGAGAGAGCACAAGTGTTGTAACTTGCAAGTAGTAACCCGAATGTCCATAGAGACGTCTACAAGTGGTTGAATTTACAAATCCATAATGTCCAAGTTAACAGAAGCAAAATGCTAGATATCTTGCCGATCTACTAACATCCAAACAAACAAGCAAACAAACGACAAATCCAATGTACTCTCACAAGTGGGAGCTGGGAAGCTAGTGTGTACGCAAACCTTACCCCTACCTTGTAAAAGTAGAGAGAGGTTGTTAAAGATAAGACACTTGGCTTGATCTACTAACATCCATCCTGCAAAAACTTTCTTCAGGAACTTCTGTATCTCTTCTTGAACATCATTTCTCAATGTGTTAAAGAATTTACTCCTAAAGAAATGGACTACACTCTAGAAAAAGAAGATATGCTGAATATAGAAAGAGACAAAATTGGATATCGAATTGCTATGTAGATGAGTAACAAAGGCCTAACTTCGTCCCAAGACTATTATTAGCATCAAGACCCTTCCACGGCTAATTCTCAGAAGCCAGACTCTACTCTTCTTTTAGATACTGCTGGCGCCTACAGTAGAAAATGCAGCCCAAGGATGCCACAAGCCCCACGAGATAACCAGCTATAGCTCCATAAGTCACACAAATAGGCCATTCCTACATGAAAATACCAATTGTACATGAATGAGAACAAACAACTTCCTAATCATTTTCAATCCCATTGAGAGGTCCGCAAAATAGAAAAACCAATCTTTGCAGAAGTGCATAACCAAAATATAAAAAGGACGTCCGCTGCCACTTCTAAAACCTAGGAAGAGAAAATACATAGTTAGAAAGAATAAGCATCCAAGCACCAATGGGACCAGTGAGTAATAACCGTGGCCTTTTTAACTGGTAGAAAATGCAGATTAATCAAGCTACCCAGCTCCTCATCTAGCAGCCAAGAACAAGAGAGCTGCAACACTCGGGTTGTTGAATGATTTAGCATCAGATGAGAAAACCAACCCTTGGAGAGAGGCTCAATAAGATAAGTTAATCGGAGTTGCTTAATATGAGTTTGCTCCTGCCCCAGACAGCTTTGAGGTTCCCGTCGATCAATTACAGAGGTGAGGTATCTACCACTGAACTTGCTTATGCTCGCAAAGCAGCATGCACCAGCTACTAGCCGGCACATCTAAGATATAGAAAATTACCAAGAGCTAACTAGAACTAAAATACAACTTGATATAACCAAATTTCTGATACACTGTTGGTATAAAACTACCTCCCTCTTTCATTTTTCACCTTAACTGCTATTGTTTCCATTTGTCTAAGACATATAAATGACGTAAGATATGAGCGCGGAGGAAAAACATAAATGGTATTTTGATGGAAGATGCACCCCTTTTGTGGCATAATTAATAAGCTTTTATTTTTATTTATACAAGCAAACCGCAAGCAAGAAAAAGAAATCAAATTCCATATCTCTGTAATGGACGTGTATGCTCACATGACAAAAACAGAATAGGAGAGCATAACACCAAAAGGTGAAACAACGTGACTGAAAAACAGATGATTTTGGGCGGGGTATCTTGGGAACTCCCTGATATAACATGAGCTGTTTAGTTTATTAATAATCCTAGCATGGCACATGGAGATCTTGTTCACAAAGCACACTTAAAGTGGTGCCTTACTCGAGTGAAGAATTTTACAGATAGCAATGCAATCTGATCTTACCCTCCGGGAAAAGGGGACCAAAAGTGCCGACCTTTTCTCTTCTCTCCTTTTCATCACTTTATCTTTTGCATTCATATTGATATAGCAGGACTTAATACTTTATTATGGTAAATGATCTAATAGCTTAGTCTCTCTAAAACCATCATTTAGCAGATTCTCACCATCTCTCATTTAAAGATATGGTTCCCTTCGAAGCGTCCAGAGCAAGCAGATGTGTGTGTGTGTGTGTGTGTGAGAGAGAGAGAGAGAGAGAGACTCTTCCATAAGGGTCACTGATACTAGTATGGGCACCGATGAAGTGGGAACCCTCTTCAAGAAAGCGTACAAAGAATGACAAGAAAACAGGACAAACAACTCCATATGACCTTCATGCTATCAAACAAATCCAAAGAGAGTGTGCAAAAAAAGAGCTTCAATATTTGATTGATTTCTGTTCATATCCACTCCTTGAAAAACTCTATTTTCCTCTAACCAAATGCACCACCACGGATAATTAGGAATGGATGGCAGATGCTTTGCCTGTGTATCCTACTTTTATATGTGCAAGGTTCACAAGGTGAGCAATATTCATTTAGGTGGCTCATTTTTTCTTAAAAAGAACCGAGAGAAGACTATTTTAAAAGAGAGTATAATATAAACAGGGTCATGCTGAGCAACTTCCATATATCTTTCTATTGCCAGACTATCAAAAGATTGTATGGCGGGTTACTGAAGCTTTAGTGAATGCAATTAAGGCATTTGAAATTCAAAATATCGGCACCATAAAATGGACTACAATCTCTATATTGTGAACCTTGAGTCCGTGACAATTAGGTAACATACCTGCCATGGGCTTTCCCAATCAAGTGGCATTGGCCAAGCACCAAACCACGCTCCAATAACAGCTCCATGAGCTGGTAGACAGATCATACAGTCTGTTGACCCATTTGTCCTGCAAGACAAACATGCTAAATGAGCTCTAGTACAGCTCTTATATATAAATATTAAATGCCCAAGGATGAGGAAATGGAAATTACTTTGTTTTAGCAAATACACGGTGCCAATCAGTCCATGATGAGCCGAAAACACAAGCTGCTGGTACAAACTGCCAAACCCATTTATTAAATTATCCCGGAAAAGAATAGAAAATAAATAAAACAGCTAAACCACCATAGGAGAAAAAATGAACAAGGATCAAATACCGAAGCTACATCTCATTAACGTGTGATCTAAGTGGTCAAAGTATCCTATCATTTCGTCAGCTTTCTGAATATGATAATTCCCAGGATTTCCCTGCTATCTTTTCTTTACTTTTATTCTCTTAAACACTTCGACCAGATTTTCTGTAACCATGAGATGAATCCACTAAACTACACCTGTTCTAATATCCCCCCTGTAGCTTATAAACCAGAGAAATCTTTTCAAGCAGTAAATAGTACATCATTAATACTTACAGTGAGCAGTGACATCAGAAGAGACCAATTAAGGGTCTTGGGAAAATATCTGTGATAAGAAAGGATCAAAGGCTACTTAGCATAAGAACTACAGCATTTTGGAAGCTATAACTAAGAGAATGTAACAGAAAGTGGAAAACCATTATACTTCGTATTAACATAATCCCAGTTGAGGTTGGACAGAACAGCACAAAGTGACTCCTAATCAACAAAAAAGTCAAGACTGGAATCCGGTGTTAGAATATAAAGCGACTCAATAGAATGTCTTAATTGTTAATCTCTGGCGTTTTTGTGAAACACAAAGAGCACTTAACATGCCTGATGACCATGCAATGACTCATCACACCAATTTTCCATCCAACCTCAACTATGGCTTGAATTAAGTATCCTTATAAAAGACTTGAAGCACATGTACAGTATTACATACTCGAAACCAACAGGTGCTCCTAATATAGTAGCTCCCACTGCATTTACTACGGCCCCTACAAACATGATATAACATAATCCACGCATATTAATAGATGAATCTTTGAAAAATAACATTGATAATATGTTTCAAAACCGCAGGAGACAAGTTTAATAAGGAGAACTTGTTTAAAACTAAAACTAACCAGCAGGAAGCGCCAGCAGGCCTCGTGCTATAGCTTTGACATACTGAGAGAAGCCAGAAATAATCAAATTACAGTAAAAAGTGTGTAAAATATAACTATTGAAATAAAAAATTCGATAAAAAAAAAGTCGGAAATAGAATTAGGATTACAGAGCATTGGCTCCTATCGTGTCGAAGGTGACTGTAAAGAAGAATCACTATTGGAGCCACAAACACCTGAAAAACTAAATTCGAATCAAAATAAGGAACACGTAAGAAAGCAAATAACAGGAAATGAATGTGAAGTATATTACAACGCTTGCGGATTGAGAGAAACATACAGAAATCAGACGTAGCGTTTGCGATGGATGAGTGATGAGATCGACGGCGTAGATGTGTTCAGCTACCCAGAAAGCTAAAACTAACCCTACTCCACAGATCAGATGAAGAGTAAGAGCTTTCAATGGTGATACAGACAAAAATATCGCATTTCCACCTTTTAGATCATCCTGCTGTTTCTTCTTCTTCTTCAGTTTGTCCATATTTTTCATTCCTCAATTCTGGAAAACGAACCCAAAAAAAAAAAAACGTTTTGATTTTTAAATGAGGAGAGCAATTTGGGCCTTAGGTACGGGCGAGTAAAAATGGCTTCGGTGATATTTATTTTTATCCCGTAATTCTAATGTTGAACAAAAATAAGCCCTACTCTATTAAAATTAATATAAAAAGATATTTTTACCTTTTCTTCCATTGCTTTTCTTCCCAAACCCTCGCTTCTCTCTCTCAAGTTCGATGCAGAGACATATTTTTGTGGATGCATATGTTGTTTGTGATAAAAATGTTGAATTGGGTTTTTCTATTCTTGTGAATTTGATAGCTTTGAACAGTTACGAAGATGAAAAATGATATCTTGTCATTTTTCTAACGAGGGTCAGCTTTGTCTTGTTTCGTGTGATTGCCACCGTTATTTGATTTTTGCCTTCAATTTTATGTATGGATTCAATGCTGAATTGGGTTTCTGATTCTTGTTGATGCATGTGTTGCCGAAATGATTTGGTCCTTAACTTAGAGTTACAGGCACGGAGAGGCAGGAAATCCTTAACTTAGAGTTAAAAAGCACAGAAATCAAGGACAGGTAGTCCTGAACTTAGAGTTACAAGTTCAAAAGTTAAGGACATGTAGTCTTGAACTTAGAGTTACAAGCTCAAAAACTAAGGACATGTAGTCCTTAACTTAGATTTACAAGCTCGTAAATTAAGGACAACTAGTCCTGAACTTACAATAACAAGCTCATAAGTTAAAGACATTTGGTCCTGAACTTAGAGTTGAAATTTCAAAAATTAAGGACACTTGGTCCTTAACTTAGAGTTACAAGCACATAAATTAAGGACACGCAGTCCTGAACTTCGAGTTCCAAGTTCAAAAGTTAAGAACATGTAGTCCTGAATTTAGAGTTAAAAATTCAAAAATTAAGGACAAATAGTCCTAAACTTAGACTTACAAGCTCATAAATTAAGGGCAGTTAGTCCTGAACTTACAGTAACAAGCTCATAAGTTAAGAACACTTGGTCCTGAACTTTAAGAGCAGAAGGGTATTTTCGTCCGGGCGGGTAAAGTTTATTAAAGTAGTGAGTGGCTAAAGATTAAAGACATTTTAAACAATGACTTAAAAGTAAATACATGTCTTTTTAGTGGCTAACTGTGCACTTCCCCCTATGGACGAAGTCTCAACCCTTTAGCCCAACTACCCGCTCTTTCTATTGGGCCTATAATGTTTAAAGGTAAAAATTGCATGGGGCACTTTACTTTTAAATTATAACCATTTTATTTTATCCGTACCCCTTTTGTTGTTAAAAGCGTTTTAAAAAAGATGATTTTGCCCTTCAAGACTATTGACAAAATTGTAGACTACAAGACAAAACTTCAGCATATTTTGGTATGAAGTTTTAGCAAATGAACTAAATAACTTCAACATTCACTAGAAAAAACTCAATAGAAAATTGCATATTGCAGGACAAAAACTTAAACATATTTAGTCTGAAGTTTTAGCAAATGAACTAAAAAACTTCAGCTTGTTTAGACTGAACTTTCGGAGAAAACTCATGAAAAAACTTTAGACTGCAGGACAAAACTTCAGCATGTTTTGGTGTGAAGTTTTAGCAAAGCAAATGACTCTACACATGTTTCTGAAACATCACCTCATAATAATATAGATTATGAACAACTACAAGAAGATTTCGGTATAGAAGATAATGAATTAGAAATTGAAGATGAGACACCACTTACACTTAGTACTGTTGGAGCTGGTAGCAGGGGTGGTGGTCGTGGTGCTAGTAGTAGACCACCTGTGGCACCGACTACTGATCGGAGAAAAAGAAGTATGATTTGGAATTTTTTTTGAAGAAATAGAGAATACTGATAGAGTTAGATGCAAATTTTGCAATGATGATTTTAAACATAAGACTAGAAGACAATTAGGGGGGACTGGGACACTTAGTAGACATATGAGAATTGAGCATCCTATGGAATGGGGCTATGATTTAGATGGAAATCAAGCAACTCTAAACCCTAGTACTGGAGGACTTATGAAATATGATAAAATGAAGGATCATGAGGAGTTAGCAAAAATGATTTCTTTGGGTTGTTTGCCTTTTTCTTTTGCTTCATCACCATATCTTATTATGTATATTCAAAGAATTTATAATCCCTTATTTAAAGGTATCCTTAGAAGTACTTGTAGATATGATATCTTTAGACTTCATGGACAATATCAAACATACATACATTATTTATTTGACCACGTTCCTTGTAGAGTTTCTCTAACTTCTGATATTGGCCATGATGTTAATGAAAATGATTATTTGACAATTACATGTCATTGTATAAATGATAATTATTGTATGCAAAAATGTATTATCGCTTTTAAATATGATGAAGATCAGAGTCATACTGTTGTGTTTATAAGTACTACTATTTGCAAACTTGTTGAATTTTATAATCTTAAGAAAAAAGTATTGTGTATATCTTTTGATAATGCTTCTAATAATAATGCCGCAATTTCAATATTAAAATTGCATTTGCAACCACCACTTGACGATTTTTTTCATGTTTGGTGTGCATGTCATGTTTATAATTCAATTGTTAAAAGTGGCCTTGATTTATTTTCAACTGAGATTACTCATTAGGGAATTTAAGAATAAGTGTATCGAGCATAACTTTAACCCCAGATTCATGCTAGACGAAATTGTTACTAAATGAAATTATACATACTTATCTTTAAAATGTTGCTACAAATATAGATTTCCAATAACTGAAGTTGCTAATGCGCATTGTACTGTTCCAAACCGTATGTTAACAACTACTACTTGGGAGGCCATTGATGATGTTAAATTTTTACATAAATTTTATATAGCTACTATTGAGTTTTCTGAAGCATATTACCCTACTGTTACTATGGCTTTAGTACATATAGCTGAAATTTCCTTTCTATTCTCTGGATTTAAGAAGAAAGAAAAATATAAGGATGTTGTTGAAAAAAAACAAGCAAAATTCAAAAAATATTTCTTTCCAATTCCTCTGATTTACTTAATTGGTGATGTTTTAAATCCTTCTATTAAGATGTCTGACTGTCACCAATTAATCAATGCTTTATATAATTATATGGAGATTGGACCAACTGAACCCCAGATATATATTGTTATATGAACAAGATAAATGGTTGTTTACAACAATTATATAATTACTATGCAAATATATTTGATGATGATGCTTTTAATGTAGGCAATGTTAATCCCATTATACATTGTATCACTTTTACTACTATGGATGATGATGAACGCTTTGATAGTTTTAATAATTTTTTACATTTCCTATCACTCAAACCATTAGCAGGAACATTGATGAACTTCAATTCTACTTGAAAAAGCAAAAAGAGCTTCGCACAAAAGAATTTCCACCGTTGGGATGGTGGCATGAGAATGAAAAGTAATTTCTTGTTCTTTCTGCTATGGCTCGGGACGTGCTGAATGTGCCTATTTCAACTATTGCATCAGAGAGTGTATGTAGTCAACCAAGACAACAACTTGGAGACACCCGTCACTCATTGGGAAGCAATGCTTTGGAAGTTTTAGTATATTTCAGAGATTGGATTAGATAGGAACGAAGAAATCAGGGACGTGAAGATGTTGATAGATGATGTGTGGCTATAATTCATGATTTAACGCATTATATGCCTTGCATTATGTGCTTTAATGATAAAAATACACTTTGTTTGAGCATAATAGATTTTATTTTATGTGTAGGTGAATTAGATATGGAAGCCGAGCTAAATGGATGCTTAAACGTCGAAAGTGCGCTTGAAAATGGTGAAAAGGAGAAGCCAGACAAAAGCCAGCTCGACCAGGCTTTAGCCTGGCGAGGCCAGCTTAAATCCAGGCCAGGCCAGGCCAGGGTCCAGATCCGACTTTCCAAGTCTTAAACACTTTCCCGACGCAACTAGGAGTGACTTACACGTTTAGGGTTTATTCCAAACATATAAATAGACCCAAAAACACAACTTTGAAGGACTTTTGCCATTAGAGACAAGAGGAGATCGTGGAACACTACTCGGGAGTTCAAAACATTGATTTTTACATCGCTTGTTCCTTACTCTGTAATTTAATTATGCAATTTACTTTGGATTTGATTACTATGAGTATGAGGAGATAAACTCCTAATCTAGGATTTTGATGGAACCTATTGAAGGATGAAATTCTCGTTATGTTAATATAGATTTGCCATAGCTTTCTCTCTATTTGTTCAACTATATGCTTGTTGTTGTTGATTGAAGGGCCCTCAATTAGCTCTGCCTATTTAGTATGTATTACTCGAGAGAGAGAGAGTGAATATTTAGGTCGTTTTTGAACAACATCACTCCCTACGTATATGAGGGATCAATAACTAAGGGTTTTAAAGATGGGATTGGGGATAACGAAACCTTGAGTGCGATCTAAGTGAGCTGTAATTAAAGCTAGCTAGCATAATTTGGGAGAATATGTCTAGTATATTATCGTAATTACTCGGAAGAGATTTACGACAATCAGAGTGCTCATGATCGATAAAGAAGAATAGGCAAATTATACCAAACATATCGGAAGGGATTCCAACAATAGGGGAAATCATAACCTTAGATCATTCCAATTATTGTTTACAACCCGTTCTTAGTTAGTTCTTAGTTATTATAGTTTTATTAAGTAATAGTTAGTTAGAAAACAACCCATTTATTATCTAAATATCTTGGGAAGTTGATTGCGTGGAATTGTATGGGTCTGATAGTGGTAATTGATAGGTTAATTCCTTGTGGGATTCGACTATGGGCTTAATACCCGGAATATAATTGCAACGACTGCTTAGTCCTTTTTATAAGGCATAGTTTGGCGTGATCAATAGACCAGAAGACGAGGAACTTGGAGACATATTAACACATGGTAACCCATCTGAATTTAACACTCCAGAAAATGGCCAAGAAGTTCATATTGATTATGAAGAACTTACTAAGCTAATGCAAAACCTTTGAATTTACTCTTTTTTCGTTAATTTACTTGTTGTTAAATGTAGACTTCAATTTGTAAGTTTGAAATAAAAAAACACTTGCAAATTATAAGTGCAATTTTTTTTCCATCTTCATTTATGATTTATTTTATTATCTTAAATTTTTAATGAAATATTCAAAATTTCAAATATAAAGATGATAATGCCTTTGCATCCTTTTATTCAAACACTCTTTTTATAGGATTATTTTTTTGTTTTATATTTTTACTTTATATTAATATAAATTACGATAGTTATATAAAATACAAAAAAAATATAATGCTAATCCGGCCCGGCCCCTTGGACCCGTAACCCTGCCGGTTGATTTTTTACATGGATAGACCCAGACTCGTTAAACCCGGTTTGGCATAACCTGTAATCGGCCCGGATTGAAAACCGGCCGGTTACATTTCCCCCAACCCGATCTGACCCGCCCCACCCGTTAAACACCCATAAGAGCAGGCACCACCATATGTTTCTCACCCCTGTTGGAATCTTTTTTAACCTGGGAGAGGACGTTATTGGGTATCGAGCATATAGATCTCGATACCGACTCGCATTAGCCTGGAATCAAGGAGCTCTTTTTCAACATTGAAGTCAGAATCGATGACACATCCTCTGGGGAAGAACTCTTCAGCCGTTAGTTCCTCGCTGGTCGGCCGGGACGAGGAAGCAATTTATTTTTGCGGAATAATTTTTGATGTTTAATCCATTTAGTTTTTATGGGCAAAGAAGAATAGAAATTGAAAGGGAATACTTGGTATTTTGTGTAGAACAAGCAAGGAAACTCAAAGATCTGAAAAATATAAAGCTTTGAAAAAGGCAAAGGACTCTGAAGATTAGAGTGAAGGGGATTTGAAAGTGAAGTTTGAAGAAATGAAGAAGGAGGATATTTATGATTTCACAACGACGGTTCAAAGCCGGTAACGGCCGACCGTCGACTGACACACATTAAATGCCTGGAAAATTATACCGACGAGTCTTTTTGGTCATCTCTACTGCTTACATCATGATGTATCGAGGTAAAGATCGAGGGCTCAAATCTTTTTTTGTCATTACTCTCCAAAAAATGAGGGGACTATTTGTATACGATCAAAATCGGGCTTGTCCTTTTCATATCATTAATCGGGACCGGGGCGACAGGCCAAGGTTCGAGCCCTTGTCATATCGGACTATGACACGGAGTTAGATTGCCAAGCTCATGACTAAGGGACCGATCGAGATCAGCCAAGATCGAGATCGAACGGGATAGAAATCGAGCAAGATCGAGGGAAGTTTGCTGAGCCAGATAATGGAAAGCTAAAATATCCGCAATCGTGCGAGGATCATGACGGAAATCTCGACACGTTTCAAGTCGAGACCGGTTAATCAGTCAATCATGAGATTTCTTACTGTATTTAGAATTGTACAATAAGTAAAACTCCTCTACAATATAAAGGAGAGTCTAATCATTTGTAGACACATACATTCACGCAGTACAAAGCAATATATTACATTTTCTCTCTTAAGCTTTCAATATTCTGTTGTTCAGTTCATTTTTTCCAATTCGAGGACGACCTAGCTCGAGGGTTAAAGCTGCATATCTAATTTGGTTTGCTTTATTTCATTTGCAGTCAATTTCTAATATCAATTAAACATTTTCTCAGTTTGTGCCAAGTGAAATCGCATATCCTTAAAATCACTTATAAATTTAATTGTTATCTATTTTTAAGGGCAAACAAAGTTAGTTTCCTTAATTTGCGTATCAAACACCAAAAAATAAATAAGATTACTACTTGTTTTCTAAAAAAATATTTTCTTAAAAAACACTTTCCATTATACCAAGCACACCCTAAAGGGTAAAATATTTTCATTTGAGTTTGGT
Source organism: Nicotiana paniculata (assembly GCA_005239505.1). Lineage (NCBI taxonomy): Eukaryota > Viridiplantae > Streptophyta > Magnoliopsida > Solanales > Solanaceae > Nicotiana > Nicotiana paniculata. Next base: position 17,285 of record ML303404.1, on the reverse strand, counting down.
TTCAAACTAGACTATCAAAGCTCTTCACGGAATTGCGGTAACAAAACATGCAAAGTAGATAGAAAGCATATAAAAGGTGTAATTATGAAAGTCATCGCACTCCATACTGGACCTAAATGCTCAAATAGATTATGAAAGCGAGGTTACATATTAGCTTTAAAGTAAAGGCAAGCAGAAAATGTTTCGGCTTCCTGTTGGGCCAATAATCCATGGGCCATGGGCTACATTTGAAAAACTGACACTTTTTGTGCTACTACTGATTTCTTTGACCCCGATAACAGAAATGTTGAGAAGATAGCCTCATAGCCCGCGCCAAATGTTCCAAAAATTTCAGCAAGTCATATGATTGTCAGAATTTGTGTCAAAATCTTAACGATCAACTGAGTTTTCAGCACTGTGGTTGATTTCTGTATTTCAAAATTCCCAAATTCTGGTCAGAGAATGGGGTCAAAATTTAAACGGAGGTTTTAAAAAATCTATCCTTTCTACGGGGACAGAGTTGACATTTCGTTTAGAGTGAAAGGCCCAGATGCTGCTTATTGTTTGGTCCGATTGTAATATGACACAATCAATTCTTTCTACATATTTTATGCAAAAAAATAAATTATCTAAGCATGCAGAAAAGGTCAAGCTAAATGGGATGGAAGTTCAAAAGGAGATCAATATGCCACATGGTCCAAAACCTTTTCGGGAAGAATTTGGCCACGAGCGTTTGAATCCGAACCTAAACTGATACGACGTATCTAACATCTCTAGATGAAACTATTTACATATTGCAATGTATATACTAGAGTAGAAAGATATTTTAAATCTCTATTTCATCGTAAGAAATATATCAATTCACCGGGGTTGAGGGCTAGCTCACTTGGTAAGCTTTCTGTCTTCCATATTTAAGGTGGAGGGTTCAATTGTCATTAGTAGCGTATCATCCCCTTCTCCTTTTTGCCTTTTGTTAGTTTTTGTTTTCTTCTTTTGTGGTTTCTCACCCAGCGTTTGGTATTCATATTGGGGTCTGAATAAATTGAGATTCGCACCGAGAAGTCTCACATTGGAAGGTAAAGCGCTACCTAACAAAGGCGACTCCGTACTCAAGGACTAGAATCAGAGACCTCTGGTTAAAGATAAATGAGCGCTTATCACTCCACCATAACAGATAGAAAGAAAAAAGTGAAATGAAATATAAGGAAAGGACACATGTTCATCACTGTTGCTGGTAGAGCAAACAGGACCACCAACCAAAATGAGTTGGCCCATTCCAATAATTTTCATAACAGAGAAAGCAAAATCTAGTTAGTATCCAATTGTTTCGATAATGGAAAAGTACTTTGATACTTTCTGCAAATGCCTCAACAATTCATGCCTCGTGCAAGACTGTTTACAAGTCGCAATGACAGCAACAACCAGAATAGAAAGCAAATACTAAGAATTATGAATTTTGGGACCCATTTCATAGAATACAAGGTCAAGCCCATTTCATATTGGTCCATTAATTCCAGAAAATAGAAGCCCACCGCAAAGCAGTGCTCATTGACCTGGGTCACTCACTTCTACTTTTTTTTTTTTGTAATGACACCTCGAAAAAGGAGGAGTTCTTTTTCATAATAAATGAAAATTCGGGATTGATTTCCCCCTCAATGCCTTATGAGTTGAGTCTGCCACACATCGCTTGTCTAGTTTTACATTCCCTATGTGGTTTGAAGGCTATTACATATGGAATATTTATTCATTGCACACAGAGTGCTCACCCGAAGGGTAGAGGTTGTGACAAAGATTGTAGTGGTTGCGGATTTTTCCCTCGTACCAAAAAAAATTAAAATTATGCCATGTTACAAACTTACTTAAAAATGTTGATAGGTGTGAAATGAACTAAAATTATCAACAAACTTACTACAAATTGATTTGTGTATATTCGATTTATCCATTACAGAACGGAGTATCAAAACCCATTCTGGCTATGAATTAGGTGAGGCTCAACGATATTGGTGGCCTAAAGCCAAAGCTCAATAAGAGACCTTAAATTTATTTAAACAATTTTTTTTTTCTTTTTTTTTTTCTAACGATGATATACCGACCATCTTGTACGTATTTTTAATCATTCATTCATTCGTTATCTGCTAGCTCTCACTATTGCAAAATATTTCGATAAATCTACTTACCAGTGTTTTAAAAGGCGTGAGCGTAAGGCGAGGTGTTTTAGATATGCCTCAGCGAGGCGTAAGCCCCATAGGTATTTAGTTTTTATTATTTTATAAAATAATATAATTACAGTAAATATTTATAAACAGTTAAAATTACATAAAAGTTGAAGAAAATTATAAATAAGTGATATATATATATATATACACATACACATACAACACACCATCCTCACAAAAATCTAGTCAAAACAATCTATTATACGCTACTTAGAAGCACAAGTAACTTGAGTCGAAAAGAATAAAGTTTTCTACATGGAAGAACAAAAAAGACGACTAACCTGCAATTTGAACTTTGAACTTGCTACTATGAAGGAGAATAGAGTTCTCTTTGTATTTGCAAAAAACAAATTGAATATTAGTTGCTTTTGGGAGATATTAGCAGACTAGCAGACATGATAAAAATTTGGAAAAGACAGTGAATTAGGGCTTCAATAAGTAAAAAATGTCTTGACTTTTAAATTTAATACATTTCAATTCCTTTTTAAATTTTTTGAGTAATTACCAAGCTGGATTTTGAGAATTTGGATATTATATGGACTTATTCAACAAAATTTATTTTAATTTAAAAAAGTCTCTGGGACTTACGCTTCACTAAAAAAACACGCCTCACTAAAAAAACGCGACTCAAACGCCAGGGCGTACGCCTCTTGAGACTTTCACCCCACACCGTCGCTTCAGGGTGTTTTTGGTGCACCTCGCCTCAGGGCTCACCCCGAAAACGCCTTTTAAAACACTGCTACTTACTAAGACTTAGATTATGTTTTTATAAGAAATATATATTGATAATTAAGATAATATTTTTATAAATTCTCATAATCCAACAACTTCAATTTTGTACCACTAAATAGATATCAATGTAATTTCACACATATTTAAAATAGTTTAAGTCTATTTCAAAGTGGCAAATGACTTGATTTACTCTGCATAAGAACTAATCAACTCTGAAGGATATTACAAGAAACTTCATTTTTTAATTAAATCATTGTCAAATTATTTATTTTTATATATTATATATTTATTATAAAACTCAAGTTATTTATCTGAATAACCTCTATTACATTCCCAGAAAAAGAAGTATAAAATTATATATATATATATATATATATATATATAATTTGAAAATTTTGGGACCTTTCTAGGGGTTCCCCTAGAACCGGCACTGCCATGAATTTCCAAGAATATAAGAAATATATAGATTGTCTCTTGAAATTAAGATATAAGGTATCCAAAGGCTTAAAAAGGATCTTGAGTTACTCGTTATCTTAAAATTTAGGTTGAATGATCACATTGTCTAGTATTATTTCAGAGTTAATTCTTTTTTCTTCTTCTGAACTTCAAACCTAATTGTACGCTCTTTTTTTTTTTGGCTCTATTTTTAAGTTCTCTCTCAACTTAGGACCCGTTTGGCCATAAATTTTGACAGCTTGTTTTGAAAATAAATATTAAAAATAATATTTGTTCATTGAATATGATCAATTTTAGAAAATATTCAAGTTCCCAAAAACTATTTTAGGGCAGTTTTTGGATGAAAATTTTCTTTTCACTTCAATTTTTTTCAAATAAAATACATGTCCAAACGCAACTTCAACTTTCAAAAATTACTTTTGAACATAATTTCAAAAACTCGTTTTTCAAATTTTATCCAAATCTATGTTCAAACGCTAATTTAAATCCACTTGTTTTGGGATTTTATTTCTTTTCAGTCCTTCAAACTTAACTCTACTCCAAACACACTTCTTAGCTTATTATCGAGTCCAATTAATCTCTCTTTACACTTTATTTATCTTAATATAACTGCTCTAGTCGATGTTTCAACCATTGAGCTACTTTGGACGTCTATAAATTAATAGAAACAAAAATAAGAGCAAAACAGTGTTTAATCTGCGGTTAAAGCCTAATATTAAGTTATACATGATCGAATGTGTTAGAAATATCAATAGTACCTCCAAGTAAAATATCAAAGGAAATTAAAATTATAAAGATCATGCAAATATCACTCATTATCTTAATTAAGATTTTGAATTGAATATAATGCTCCAATTTTTGTACAAAAAACTCCTGTATGTGATTTCTTCATAGCAATTGCTAAATATTGGCCACCTACGTTTGATTTTGTGTTAGATGATAACTTGTGTACTCTAAGGGTGCGTTTGGTACAACCGAAAATGTTTTTATTTTCTAAGAAAATTTTTTGTTAGAAATAAGTAGTAATCTTATTTATTTTTCGGTGTTTAGTACGCAAATTAAGGAAAATAACTTCTCAGAATATTCATAAATAATTTAGATACAATAAACATGAAGCCATAAACTTTCAAACTAACAACCTTCCGAACCCACAAATTTCATAAATTTTCTGTAACACCCCAGACTTTAGACAAAGTCCCACATCGGCAAAACACAAGAGGGATGCTGGATATATAAGTTAACAAGCCTTAGATCCTAGTGACGCGTTTTAAACCCGTGAGAGCCCAGGCCCAGAGCGGACAATATCACTAGCGGGCTGAGCTGTTACATATGGTATCAGAGCCACTTTTGTGTCAGCCTTGTTGATGGTGAGTCAGAGTTCAACTGAGTTTAGGCAAATCCCGGTTAGGCGGGGAAAATCTCAGTGCTGAGTCTAGGCGAATCTCATGCGGTGGGGCAAACCTCAGTGAGGACGCTGAGTCCATGAGAGGAGGTGTATGTAACACCCCAGACTTTAGATAGAGTCCCACATCCACAAAACACAAGAGAGATGCTGGATATATAAGTTAGTAAGCCTTAGAACCTAGTGACGCGGTTTAAACCCGTGAGGGCCCAGGCACAGATCGGACAATCTCACTAGCGAGCTGGGCCAAGGTAGTCAGGTTTCAATTTCCAAATGAAGAAGTCTTAGAGTGGAAGGGTAGTTCAACATCACTTGTAGGTAAGTTTATTTCTTACCTTAAGGCACAACGAATGGTTAGTAAGGGGTGTCTCGTCTATTTGGCTCACATCATTAATCCAGAATCAGACCCATCAGCTCTTCACTCTGTTCCAGTTGTTACAGAATTTCTAGAAGTTTTCCCAGATGACCTTCCCGTACTTCCTCACGAAAGAATCATAGACTTTTGCATTGATCTCATGCCAGGCACTCAATCCACATCTATACCTCCTTATAGGATAGCTCCAGCAGAACTTAATGAGTTGAGAGAACAGTTGAAAGACCTCCTTAACAAAGGCTTCATCAGGCTGAGTGTTTCACCGTGGGGTGACCCGGTCCTATTTGTCAAGAAGAAAGATGGGTCTCTCAGAATGTGTGCCTACTATCGGCAGTTGAATAAAGTTACCATTAAGAACACGTACCCACTGCCAAGAATTGATGATTTATTTGATCAACTTCAGGTGCAAAGTACTTTTCAAAGATAAGCTTGAGGTCGGGTTACCATCAGTTGAGAATCAGAGAAGAGGATATATCTAAAACAGCCTTTAGAACTCGCTACGGGCTATGCATTTCTTGTAGTGTCCTTCGAGTTGACAAATGCTCCAGCTGCATTCATGGACCTCATGAACAGAGTTTTCAAGACATTCCTTGATACCTTTATTATCGTGTTTATAGATGATATTTTGGTATATTCTAAGAGCAAGGATAAGCATGCCAAACACCTCAGGATAGTCTTGCAGACCTTGAAGGAGAGTGGGCTTTATGCCAAAATTTCAAAATGTGAGTTCTGATTGCAGCCAATGGCATTCTTAGGCCACATGGTATCTAGTGAAGGCATAAAAGTAGACCCTCAGAAGACAGAAACAGTCAAAGAATGCCAAGTCTGACAGCGCCAACCAAAATCAGGAGTTTCTTGGGGTTAACTGGATACTATAGAAGGTTTGTGGATGGATTTTCCTCACTTGCAACTCCATTAACTAAGTTGACTCAAAAAGCAGTTAAGTTTCAGTTGTCAGACGCTTGTGAGCAGAGTTTTCAAGAGTTAAAGAAGAGGTTGACTACTGCACCTGTGTTAACCATGTAACACCCCAGACTTTAGACGGAGTCCCACATCGGCAAAACACAAGAGGGATGCTGGATATATAAGTTAACAAGCCTTAGATCCTAGTGACGCATTTTAAACCCGTGAGAGCCCAGGTCCAGAGCGGACAATATCACTAGCGAGCTGAGCTGTTACATATGGTATCAGAGCCACTTTTGTGTCAGCCTTGCCGATGGTGGGTCAGAGTTCAACCGAGTTTAGGCAAATTCTAGTTAGGCGGGGCAAACCTCAGTGCTGATTCTAGGCGAATCCCATGCGGTGAGGCAAACCTCGGGCGGGGCTGTTACACTTCCGAACCGCTAAACTTTCAAAACCGCAAAATTTTGAACCCGTAAACTTCCAAACACATAAATTCCTGAACTCATAACTTCGGAACTTGTAAAATTTTAAACCCGTAAACNAAACCCAAAAATAGAAATTTGAAATTAAAAAAAAAAGAACTTTTTTTGTGCGAGGTGAAGGGGCAGTGGGATGGGGTGAGAGGGTGGGTGGTGCAGAAAAACGAAAAAAATGAAAATTTGAAAATTACAAAAAAAAAGTTAAAAAAATATCTTTTTTTTTTTGCGATGAGGCGTAGGGGATGGGGTTTGGCGGGGTAGATGATGCAAAAAAATGAAAAAATAGAAATTTAAAATTACAAAAAAAAAAGTAAAAAAATAATTATTTTTGCGGGGGAGGGGGGTTGTAGGGTGGATGGTGACGGAAAAGAAACCGAAATTTTAAAAAAAAGAAAAGGCCTTTTAGGAGAGAGGGGGTGGGGTGGGGTTAGTTGGGTGGATATGGGAGCATGGTGTAGGTTGGTAAGGGTGGAAAATATTGAGAAGGAGTTTTGAGAAATATTTTCCCTTCCCTTGATATGGAAATTTTTTTCTTCTAATTAAAGGAAAATGAGTTCATAAGAAAAATATTTTTCAAAATATTTAAGCAAACCGAAATGAGAAAATCGTAAAATATTTTCCTTCGTATAGACCACACCCTAAATTTCATAAGGCTGCATGAGTATAAATAATTATTTTGTGGAAAAGATTTGCATGCATAGTTGTTTCGGCAAACAGACTTTTTTTCCAAAATTAAACTAATCTTTTTTAAACAACCTAAAAGTATTTTGTTAACTCAAGAAAAATCAAATTTCAACAAGTGGTGATGTTATATCTAAAAAGTTTACTTATTATAAGGAAACGAAAAAACAAAAAACAAAAAACAAAAGGAGAAAAACAAGGAAAGACAAAGGGATAATTCTTAGGATTTGAAAGTGAAAATTGGTGAGGAAGGGGGAAATGGTTAAAAAGAAAAATGGAATCCGATGCACAAAATATTTGGTATTCGTGTAAGTTTCTGTGGTGAGCACCCTCCACTTCGAATCAAGAGGCTGTGAATTTGAGTCATCTCAAGAGTAAGGTGGAAAGTTCTTGGAGGGAGGGAGCCGAAGGTCTATTGGAAACATCCTCTTTATCTCAGGATAAGGGTAAAATCTGCATACAAATTATTTTCTCCAACCTCACTAATAATATTATACTGAATTATTATTATGTAGATTTCGTAAAAGACCTGCACCTAATACAAATATTAATAATTATTTTTACGACTCGAACCTATAACGTATTGATCACACTCGAGGAAGAAAATGGAAAGTGGCAGAAAGGGGAATTCCACACTAAGGAAACAAGATGTAGCTCTTTATATTCAAACCTTTCCTTTTGCGCAATCAGAGTTCGAAAGGGCGCACGGGTTTGGGGGGGCTCTCAAGAGAAAAAAAAAAAAGGGAACTCAGCTACGTATTACTGTCCCCCACGCAATTCATTATTATCCTTGATTTGGACCATTTCACTTCACGTGCGCTCTCTTCTTCCCCTCTGCCCTACCTTCCCTCTATCCTCTTCATCATTCTCCCTCTTGTTCTCTTGGGTGGGTGGACATTGTTGGGGCAAACCTCGAAATCTAAATAAATTATTTAAATTTTTAATTTGAAGGATCAGATTACGAATTGGATTTTGAATTTAATTTTAAAATATTTTAAAATTTGGATTGACGGTTAAATTTGATACTTCAGATTAATGGATATTCAAAAATTTGAAACGTTTATACTTTATATTTAGTCCTTTATACATATGCTAATAATATTAAGCCCAAGACTTTACACATTAGATATTATCGTATATATTGAATACTAATTATTAAGGTACTGTTAGAATACATTTTATATGGACATAATTTTACTATTATTACTTCTTATCGGTGTTATTAATATTTTTTTTATTTTCTTGATAATGATTTCATTACTTGATTACTTTATTTGGATGATTGCAGCAAGAATGAGGAACTTTTTAAGTAATTTAACATGAATACTTTATTTGAATGTTTATTTTTGTAAGAAGAAGAAATATCTAAACTTATAGGCTCAAAATAAAAAATCCGAAATATTCAATCGATTAATTCAAAACGGAATTTAAAAAATCTGATTCAATCCGAGCTTATTTGGACTGGATGAGGATTGTTATTTATTTAATCTGAAAATCATGTATTCAAATAGAAATTCTTATATTCAATTCGAACTGCCCAGGCGTTCATCCCTACTTATTTCTTTATTCTTTTCTCTTCCACTCGATTTTTGATACCCGACGAAAAATAGAGAGTGGAGAGTGAAAATAGCAATGCAAGACTGACATAAATTGGAATCTACTTATTAAGACGAATGATCGAGAAAAAAGCGAGTCTTGATTAATTGATGCATGACTGCGTAGGCTTATGGAAGGTTTCATTTTAGTGCACAAACCTGAGATTTTCGATTAAGAATACAAAAATCACAGCCATTTCACCAAATTCTTTGTAATAATTTGCACCATGTCTATATTTGCACAAACAAAATTTACGTGCACTCTATATTTATATCAGGATGACAAATACATAATAAGTACTATTGTATTAAATATATTTTATCATTTATTAAAAGTGGTTAATATGAATTTTTTACTTGAATTGCGACACTTAAAACAAACTTAATTTACTTGATTTGGTGAACACGGCTGGCTGAAGATGCATTATTTTGGCTACAAAATGGTTTTCTGGGAGAAATTTGATATCTTCTTTTAAAAAAGTAAATTTATAGACTTAAATCTTTTATAACTTAAAGAAAGATAAAGAAAAAAAAAAGGGACCAAGTTTATAACTTACTAAAGGAGTTATTGGTTATTAATCGTACATATCTTAGGAGCAAGATTCTGCCCCTTACAAAACCTTCTAAAGTGGAATTACTAGTAAATTGTTATTTAACATTTTAAATATTGTCTAAGATATTTCAAATCCATTCTTTATATCACCTTTGCATTTGGCTTCACATATTAGAGGAGAATGTATTGATTTTAGCCCACGTATAATTGTACTAAGAACTAAGTATAGTAACATATACTAACAGATTTTATATATGCTTTACATAATTTGAAATTGAACACGAAATTTGCAGTAATAATGAGGTTTTTGTTTAATCATTCAATGATTTGAAGTTGAAGGATCTAGCATCCACCAGACCAGGTGGATATTAAACAGTTGTCTCTGTGTTAATCAATAAAACTAATCTACTATTATAAGAAAGTCTTGACAATTGGTGGTCCAAAAACATATCCCATAATCCCACGAATAACAACAACAAACCATCAATTGTCAATTAACTCAACTGGCATCCCAAGCAAAGCTTTGCTTCCTCATCTTAGGCAACACAATTATTAACTCTCTTTTTTCCACTTTTGTTTCCACCCTTGTCAACCCCTGTTCTTTTCTTACTCCCTCGGTTTCAATTTTGATGATATATTTTATTTATCGAAAGTTAATTTAACTAAAATTTGAAGTTAAATTAGATTAGTTTATTTGAGTATTTTAAAACTATAATTGAGATATTTAAAAATTATATGAAAAGTATTAAAAACTTTCTTACGTCAATATGATAAAATACATTTTAAAATATTGGTCAACGTCACACAATTTTAATTTCCGATAAGCGAAATATTCATTTAGATCGAAACAGATTTGAGTATTTTTTTCCCTAGAGAACAGATATGAGTTAGAATTACCGGTGGCTAAAATTACTGACAAATGGTCAAACTCGTTATTTGCAGTATTTCTCACTCTCTTATCTACCTAACACGTTTAACTCTCAAATCTCAATTGATAATTGATTTAAAAAGAAGTTCCTGAATGTATGAGTCAAAAATTATTTTTTATATAATTAAGCCTTGTTAGCATTTAGAGGGCTTTTACACGTTACCACGTGTTATCAGTATAACCAAAGGCCTGCCCAAGGTCGAAGTAGTCTCTTATAAGATGAAGAGTAGGGTCAATGAGTCAGTGAAGCTCAAGGTCGAGAAGTCGTTGTAGATCAAGGTTGAGATCGAGCATCTTAGACGAAGTTACAACAACTAATTTTAGGACAAGACATTAAAGAGAATATTCTAGTGGATATTCTATGTACTTGTACTATTAAGGTTTTTTGGGTATATTTCCCTGTAAATAAAAAGAGACATAATTATAATCGACGAAAGATATTCACTTGTAAGAAAACACATTGACTTTCTCTATAGAGCCGAGCTTTATTGCAAACATACAACAACGACCTTTCTTTCTAAGATTCTTGCCTAACTTTTTCACTTGATCCAAGAACAACCTGAACATTCGAAGGCTCATCAACCATAAATCATTGTTAGAAGAAATATCCATAGATCTAACCTCTTTTCGCGTGACTTACACGTTCTTAATACTTAAATGACATTCATTGCTATTTATTGTTAGTTAATGATATCCATCTCTTTTTGGGTCATTGAATATTGTTAGTGTTGTCAACATTTATTGTCATTCGGATAATATACATATTACTTTACTACAAAATCAATTAACATATCTTTTGGATATTAATATTGGCTATGATTAACTCTATTTTATTAAATCTAAATGATTGATTCCAGATTCAAATTTTGGTTATTTCGCCTAGGCTTTTATCCTACACCTATAAATAGTTCTTAAACACACATTTTAGGCGATTAGACCGACTTTTGATCAAGGGAGAGCACGGAGCCGTCGTGGAGGCCGGAATTCATCAGATTCCATCTTTCTTCCATCAAACTTAGTAATCTTTACTTTTTCTTGATGATTTGTTATTTTGCTACCATGTCTATGTGGAGCTAAACATCACGTTCTAGGGTTGTGGTTGTGATGCGAGGCTAGAATTCATGGTTTAACATGTTATATGCCCTACATTTTATGTGCGTTAATGATAAAAATATACTTTTTATGTGCATAATAGACTCTATTCCATGTGTAGGTGAATTGGAGATGGAAACCGAGCTAAATGGATGCAAGTACATCGAAAATACGCTCAAGAGGCGAGGAGGAGTGCACCGAGCTATAGCCGGGCGACAGAGCCCAAACGCCTGACCCTGCCTGGTGTTAGCCAGGCGTTAGAGTCCAAACGCCAGCCTTAGCCTGGCGTTAGAGCCCAAACGCCAGCCTTAGCCTGGCGTTAGCCAGGCGCCAGGGCCCAAACGCCAGGCCCCTGTTTCGGACAATTCCGAGTTTTGACGAGTTTAAGTGTTTCCCGGTTGGAATAGAAGTCTCCTACACGTTTAGGGTTTGTTCTAAACATATAAATAGACCCCTAAAACACAACTTAAAGGGAAGACATACGAAGGATTCGAAGAGATAAAATCATCAAAGTGAAGAAAAACCTGTGGATTACTACTCAGCAAAGCAAAAACATTGATTTTTATCTCCTTAGTTCATTACTCTGTAATTCAATTATGCAAGTTATTTTGGATTTGATTCTTATGAACATGTTTAGCTAATTTCTTAATCTAGGGTTTTGGTAGAACCCGTTGGGGATGAATTTGTTGTGATATTAATATAATTTGGTTGATTAATCTCTATTTGTTCAACTACGTTTTTATTGTAGCTAATTGAATGGCCATCAATTAGCTGTGCCGAATTAGTGTGTATCTACTTGAGAGAGAGAGTGCATGTTTAGGTAATTGTTTGAAAAACACCACTCCTAGAGTATAGACGAAAATCATAACCGAGGGTTTAGAGGTTGGATTAGAGATAACGATACCTCGGGTGCAATCTAAAGTGAACTGTAATGCAAGCTAGCTAGCGTAACTTGAGAGAGTGCGTCTAGTAAATTATCATAATTACTTGAGAGAGATTTATGGTAGATAGAGTGTTCATGATTGATAGAGACAACTAATCAAACTATAAGAAGTATCCGAGAAGTAAGTTCACCAACGGGGGAAACCATAACCTTAGACCTTTATCATCATTGTTTACAACACATTGTTAGTAATTGCTAGTTATTATTATTGTCAGTAGAATTAGTAAAACATCACCAATTTATATTAAAAAGTCTTGAGAGAATTGATTGAGTAATAGTTGCGTATTCTAAAGACTCGATTGGTACGTAAATTCTCTGTGGGATCGACTCTGGGCATAATACCCCGGATTATATTTGCAACGCCCGTTTAGTATTTTATTAGACATAGTTGAGCGTGATCAAATTTTGGTGCCGTTGCCGGGGAAATAATGGTATTATCAATTGAGTTGGAAGAAATTCAAAATTCTGAAATATAGTCAATTGTCTTCAAATTTTCGTTTTCACATTGAAAGTTTAACGTTTGCTAACGTGTTGCAGGTGCATGCCTAGAAACTCATCGAGGATTGGTGAAGTAATTGAAGCCTTATCAGACCCCGAGAAAGTTTTTAGGACCCNCCGAGTCCTTTCAGATAACAAATAATATGCTGCACCTATTGCAGAACAAAGGGCTATTCTCAGGGTCATACATTGAAGACCCCCAGCAGCACTTGAAAAAATTCCTGTCAATCTGCAAAACACAGAGGCAGCCTAACGTTACTCAGGAGGCAATAAAACTTTTGTTGTTTCCATTATCAGTGACTGGTCTGCCCAAACTTGGCTTAACTCACTCCCCATCAATTCCATTACCACATGGGAGGATTTAGTCAAACAATTCCTGAACAAGTTCAACCCACCCAACAAGACTGCTCAACAAATTGATAAAATCTTGAGCTTTAGACAGAAACCAGTTGAAACATTGCAAGAGACATGGGAAAGATTTAAGATTAAGCTGGTTATCTGTTTACATCATGGCATTCCAGAGCAAATGTTGGGGCAGCGNAAAATCAGTGAAAGAGTAGATGTACATGATGCAACTATTAAAAATATTGAAATACAGTTGGGCCATATATCTATGGCAGTAAACAGTCGTCCTCCTGGAACATTACCTATAGATACTCAGGTAAATCCTGTGGACCAGGGCCCAAGCCAGCTGATGGTAGTGACTCTTCGCAGTGGCAGAGAATTAAATTTGGAACTGGAAAGAGCTCATGAAAGCAGACAGACCGAGACACTGGTACCCATGCCGACTGAACTTGATGATTCAACAAACTTGACCAAGGCAACAGTGCAACCTAGTGAAGAAGAACCCAGCGCACAGAGTGAGACTGAAAAAGAAGTGGTGATGACTCAGAAGCCGGTAATTGAGGTGGTGGCTGAGAAAGAAAAGTCCCAAATCACTGGAAAAATGAGACCGCCAGCTCCATTCCCTTAGAGTCTGGCTAAATACCAAAAGGATGAATAGTACAAGAAGTTCTTGGACATGCTAAAGCAGATACAGGTAAATATTCCATTGATTGATGCATTGAAAGAAATGCCTGGGTATGCTAAAATGATGAAGGAATTGATGTCCAGAAATGTTGACTTCCAAGATCTAGCTACTGTCACCCTTACTCAGACTTGTAGTGCGGTAGTGACGCATCCTATTGCTGAAAAGTTGTCTGACCCAGGGAGTTTTACAATTCCGTGTACCATTGGCAACTTAACTTTCACCAAAGCTCTATGTGACTTGGGGGCCAGCATTAATCTGATGCCGCTGGCCATATATAAAAGACTGGGGATTGGTAGAGCCAGGCCCACCTCCATGCTGCTGCAACTTGCTGATAGGACGGTGAAGAGACCGTCGGGTATTCTGGATGATGTCTTGGTGCAAGTGGGGAAGTTTGTATTTCCTGCTGATTTTGTGATATTAGACTGCAAGGTAGATGAGGAAATTCCCATAATCTTGGGAAGGCCATTTTTGGCCACAGGCAGAGCTCTTATTGATTGTGAGACTGGTTAACTTAAGATGAGGCTCAACGATGAAGAAATCACTTTCAACGTGCAGACATCTATGAGGCGACCTAGTGCGTTCGCCAACTGCTCTCTTATTGATGCTGTGAATGTGATCCCAGAAAAAGATAATTCTTTCCTGACTGTTGGGGACCCTTTATATGAATGTTTCATGAAGCTGGATGATATGAACGGTGAAGAACTAGCAGATTGGGTGTTAGAAATTGAGGAAAAAGAGGTATGGAAACAGGCTCTCGAGTTTGATTCACTATATGTTGAGGAAAGAGAGAACCCGCCGTCCGAGCCATCTATTGAATAACCACCCAGGTTAGAATTGAAATCGGAGGATGCTGATATGGTGGAAAAGATACTAGATTTAACCAAGGACATTGATGATACATATTTTGTTGAATATAATGTCATTATTGTTGATGATGTTGGTACTCACTCCAACCATTTGTTCACATTGTGATGGGATGAGTATATGCAAATAGAGTTATCCGAACCACCTGATGAGCTAAGGGATAAAGAACAAGATGCCTACATTCTTGAATTCTTCCTGCCATAAAGTAGGGAGTACACATTTCATCGAAAAGCCAAGAAGCGCAGATTAGTACATGATTTTATTGGGCCAGGCAGATTTGTTCCACCACCCCATGAGCATGATCATAGAGCAGAATCAAAAATTGGGGTTCAATTCATAAGTTCAAAGTGGAGGCATAAAGTGATTCAAGCATGTGCTCAAAGGAGCATGAAAGCGAGATCAATGGAAAGGATGTCAACACTATTGGACCAGGGAGTTTCTTACACCTTACTTTTATTTCTTGTGTTGTCTATATATTATGCATTGAGGACACAACATGATTTAAGTGTGGGGTGTGGTACATATTTATTGTGATTTGTTGTGATTAGTGTGTATTCTTGTTAGTACTTTTAGTTTTCTTGTTGGTAGTGTGTATTCTTGTTAGTAGTTTTAGTTTTCTTGTTGGTAAGTGTTTATTTTTTAAAGTAGAACAAAAAAAGAAAAATTATTAGAAATATGTGGACTTTTCCTGACGATGGATCTCCTTGACAGTTTTCTTGAGGGAAGTAAGTCTAGAGAAAATACCAAAAAAAAAAAAAGATTTTTTGTTTTAAGTAGTGTAGTAATTCCCCCTTGGTTTTTCTTTGGACCACGGTTCTTTTCCAAGGGTTTTTAATTGAACCGGGTGTAGGTAGTTTTTAATTTTTAGGATTAAGAATCATATGGTTAAGGGCTTAATAGGAGTAATATCTCAAAACGTGCTAATGCCTTGAGAATAGTTAGTACTTTGGTTGTGATGCTTAGGCTCAATTTTTGACTCCAGGATAAATACCTTAAATAAGAAATTCTTAAGATTTGCTTAACTGCTTTGACTGGAGCGTCGTGATAGATCCAATTATGAGTGAATTATGTGCCATGTGTGTGTGAGATTTGTATATTATTCTGTGCATTGCATTTGATGTCTAGAACTTGCCCCGTGTGTGTGCAAAGCGAAATAGAAGTTGTGTTCGGTCTTGGAAGTGATATAGACATTTCTTT